>CM034615.1:16533778-16761278 GCA_020080225.1 Gynochthodes officinalis | reverse complement strand
CACCAAAATCCTGTGGTCACATGGTGGTTTGCAAAGCTCAGTTAGCAAAAACTTGTTGGTTATATGGTAGTCACTAATTGGTACTAGATGGTGACCAGAAAAAGTGGTCACGCTTTTAGTGAAGACATAAAGTGGTCACCAAAACATAACATTTTCTGTCACTGATAATACATGTTGGTCACCAAAAAATAGTGATTGGTGACCACTTTTGGTCACCACATATGGTGGTCACAAAATGTAAAAAAGTCAACACAATTTGTGACCACTTAAAATCATTAGCAAATTGTGAACAAATAACAATAATTAGTGACAAAATATTGTTGTCACGTATTGTCATATAGACAACCATTAGTGACAACATTATTTTCTCACCAATTTGACATTAAATTTATTATTTGGAATTAATTGTACATAAAGTATTGAACAATAGATAAAACTAACACATCTCTACAAAATATGACCGTTATATCATTTACACGACAAAAGAGTTAGGACAATATCAACCTAATGATGTACAAAAACAAAATCATAAGCATCCAAAGTTAAAGCACCAAAACAAAAACAACATTTCTTATCCTACAAAAGTACACAACTAAAGTTTCCAAGCTATCCATTTATCTAAGGCACCATATACAGCCACTGTCTCTTTTTCCTCAAAATTCTTAGAGCTTTAGCTACACCAATCAATGGAAATTCAATCCCCCAAGCTATCCATTTATCTAAGGCACCATATACAGCCTCTTTTTCATTTGGAAAGCTAGAAATCTACAAAGTGAAGGATTTTCCTTAAACAACACAATGTGATGAGAAAGCCAAGTAATCCAATAAAGCCACTATAGATGTGAAGAAATTATCTAATTAAAACACCATCAAAAGCATTCATCCGTTAGTTGTCAAAACTAGAGAAGGGACTCTTTAGGAGAAAACAAGACATACATGTGACAATAACACATTGACTACTAATAAAGAAAACAAAACATACATTGCGAACAAGATTTAGTGCTTTATGTCCAGACCTAGAAGAATCTTTTTTCTGCCACAATTGGTGTTCTTTCATTCCCTTTTTCTTAATCACCATTCTAGACTTCCTGTTAAAGAAGATAGAGAGATATATATAACTTCAATTAATTATTGAAAAAGAAAACAAAACATACTTTGCAAAAAACAGTTCAGAAAAAACCAGGAAAAAAACTAGAAAAAAACCAAAAATTCAGTCTTCATCTATGCCAATTCATTTCAGTCCATCAAAATAGTCTTGAAATAATTAAATTCAATCCAATTTAGTCTAGAAAAAATAGGAAAAAAATAGTCTAGAAACATTTCAGAAAAAACCAGGAAAAAAACTAGAAAAAATTCAAAAATTCAGTCTTCATCTACGCCAATTCATTTTAGTCCATCAAAACAGTCCAGAAGCAATTCAATTTAGTCTAATTCAGTCTAGAAAAACAGAAAAAAAAAACAGTCCAGAAATAGTTTAGCAAAACAGTTCAGAAAAAACTAGGAAAAAAACTAGAAAAAATCATTAAAAAAGCCAAAAATTTAGTCTTCATCTACGCCAATTCATTTCCATCCATCAAAATAGTCCAGAAACAATTCAATTCAGTCCAATTTAATACAAAAACAGTTCAACAAAATAGATTAGAAAAAACATGAAATAACCTAGAAAAAAACCAAAAATTCATTATCTATCATATGTCATATAGAATCGAAAGGAACCCTTTGAACACCAACCAAAACTATCATACTCTATGCGTACAGTCCAAATAGCATCCACTCCATGTTGTGGAAGATGAGTCACTACAAACATTCCATAAAAACATCAATGAAAATCAAATAAGCACTTAAGCAAAAACACAAACAATCAAGTTAGTATTGAATAGAAAACT
Organism: Gynochthodes officinalis; assembly: GCA_020080225.1. Classification (NCBI taxonomy): domain Eukaryota; kingdom Viridiplantae; phylum Streptophyta; class Magnoliopsida; order Gentianales; family Rubiaceae; genus Gynochthodes; species Gynochthodes officinalis. The sequence goes on along the minus strand of CM034615.1, from coordinate 16,759,392 downwards.
TTTATTCTAAGCTAGCAACAGCCATTTTTTAGTACTTGCTTTAGTTTGCCAATCTATGTTTATTATTCAGTTCTTGGTAAAATTTTATCCACAACATCCACTAGTAGGCTTCTGTATAATGGCATTGCAATCATGAGTAGACACATGCTAATGAAAGCAGCCAACCAGTACACGCCTAAGTACCTAATGATGTCAACCTAAATCACACACTTTATCTTCCCAGCCAACTAGTGACAAAGTTCCACACTAACAGAAATTTTGGATTATCAAACTTGGGTCAGTATCTCTCAATTGTTGCAATATTGCTCATTACTTTTGTTCTCTTCCATCAACTTGCATAATTACACTATTATCTCTCAAATTTTGCATTATTGCCTCCTTATTTTTGTACTCTGTCCTCAAAAGGCAGTTTGTTGGCATTAAAGATTTAGTCTGAGTAATCAAATGCTATTCCACAAGATATTTCACATACATTAATCCTATATTATTTTCCTCTCCACATTAAAAAAAAAAAAAGCATACTCATTTTACTAATGTAACTATCCGGTGCTTTTAGAAACACAAGACTTCATTCCTTCTCAACCATAATAATGGTAACAAACTTGCAATCGAGCTTCCACATTATAGCATCTTAAGAAAAGAAGTTACGTACCCAACAGAAATCAATAACTCAATAAAAATAAATTAGATGCAGGATTGAATAAGGAAACACTCACAGTGATTGGAACTCCCCAAGTCCCCAATGATTGCTCACAACAACTTCACAATCACTTTGTGCCATCTTGGAAGCTAAATGCCTCGAGTAATTTGAGAGAATATTGTTTTTTTAAAAAAATTAAAAAAATATTGATAATTTAAAAAAGCTTCCCAAAACACTGAAATCGGTATCCTGGATGCCAACTTTAAAGTCGACATCCAGGATATCGCCTTCAAAGTCAACATTCCCAATGTTGACTTTAGCCAAAAAAATTTTTAAAAAATTATTCAACCCAATTCAACCAGCATCCTATCTCCGTCCAAAACAACCAAAATAATAAGCACAACAAATGCCCACGTCCAAACCCACAATTCTCAGTTCATGAAACAATACAGAATTCCAATTTTCGCCAATAAAAATACAGAATTCCACCAAAACATACTAAAGGCAAGCAATTCACCGAACACAAAGGATAGCTAGTAGCATTCAATCACAAAATCCGAAACTCAGAAAAACTTGTAATTCAAATCTACCAAAAGACAATGAAGAAGAAAACTTTATCCCATTTTCGTAATCAACATCCCAAAGGGTCTCTGAAAATCACCCCATAACCAAACTTCAATAAATATACAAATCAATACCGGGTTAGAAATGAAAGATACAGATAACAAGAAAAAATCATCAATAGACATGGCAAAGACTGTTAACCCATTTTGCCTTCTTTGGTTCTGAGACAAAATTGAGAGCTTAGGAGAAGTTTGGAGTCATCGAAGGCTTCCAAAGAATTCCGAAGCTAAAGAAGTGGTGAGCGATGTGGCTTTACTATTACTCCTATTGCTACTGCTGTTAACACGCACAAGTTGTCGCAGCGACTTAGAAGGCCCGGGTCTTCTCGATCAGCCATAAAAGTTGTAGAATGAGGAAGCATTAAAGTGTTTTTTGGCAAAAAAAAATTTGCTTCAAAAAAATTACTTTGGGTGAGTAGCGCGGTTGGGGGGTGTGGGCGGCATTGCTGTTGGGGAAGGCGGCGGTGGTGGGATGGGCGGTGGGTGGGGCGACTAATGGCTGGGATGAGGGGAAAAAACTAAGCCACAAATTTGGGGGGGTGGGGAAGAGGAAATGCGAGGGAAGAGGGTTAGGGACTAGAATGGGGGTGGGGGAGGTAGAGAGGAGGGGGAATTTGCAAGAAATTTTTTAGTAAAGGGAGGGGCGGCTGCGGCTGAAGAAGAAAGAAAGAGGAAGGCTGAAGTAGGGCAAATGGGGGAAAGAAAGGAGAAAGAAGGAACGCTTAAGGGAAAAAAAAACCGATGCTTCAGAATTTCAGAAAGGTAGCTTCGGATTTACTGAAAAACAAGCACAAAAAAGGTTGTAGATCATCAAATACCTCTTTTAGTATAACAAGCAAGAATCCAAGCCACTAAATGCAACTTCAATCTTCGAAAATCAACAACAATCGACCTGGTCAAGACTCGGATCTTCAAAAAGAAAATCTGAAGTGCCCATTTCTGGGCTTGGCTTGAATGAATCAAAGATTCAATATTTGTCCCCAAATCAACGAAGGAATAATGGAATACTAGATGTGGATACAAAGACATCTGGAATTGAAGACACAATTTTAGATTTGGAGGAAGGAAGGAAGAAAATGAAGAAATGGATGGTGGAGAGGGTTTTGAATGAGCAGAGCTCAGTTGAAAATGGCAAAAGGAATTGAAATTTTGTTAAGTGGGGCAAAGGCAATAAACATTTTCAAACTATTGGAGGGCGCCTTATATTTTTTACTCCCGCTTCTGTCTTTAAAACAATTTCATTTTCCCATTTTTTAAAAAAAAAATTCAAACTTTTTATTCAATTATTTATAATAAAAAATTTTCTCTTTTTAACCAATAATTAATCTTTCACTTTACAATACTATATTGGTTTTTTAAAAATTTAACTTGAATTTTTTAAAATTTTAAATTTTAAAATGTTAATCAATTATTAAATAATTAAGTGAAATCGTTTTACAATAATTCAAAGAAAAAATAATATTTAAATTTTCATGTTGAGATTAAAAAATTATGTATATTATATATTTCAATTTATATAGATTATATATTATTTAGTTAAAAAATAAACAAATAGATAAATAAGTAACATGTGTGTATCACTGTGTGTACATAAAACTATGTATATATATGCACTAAACTACTTATATTATGTAATAATTACTTTTATTATACCTGTAGTATTTACTAACTACTATATATATGTATTAACTTCTAACTATACATACATATATATATATATATATATATATATATATATATATATCTCCCTCCATCTAAAAAAAAAAGAATTCAGTTTCTAGACAAGTTTTTGTCCCAAAAAAAAAAGAGTCCAATTTTAAAAGTCAAAGATATATTTAAACAAAATTTTCAAAATGCCCTTAATGAGATAAAATACATGAAAATTGTGTCTTGATATAAAATACCCTTAATGAGGAAATTAGTGGCATAAAATGAAATGTACCCAAAAAGAGTCCAGCTTCAAAAGTCAAAGCTAATTTTTTAACAAAATTTCTAAAATACCCTTAATGAGATAGAATACATTAAAGGGAGTATTGATATACAATACCTTTAATGAGGAAATTAGTGGTATAAAATTAGTTGTACTTCTATTTGGTTGACAATAAATAAAAAGTTGTACATTGGTGAAACCAAACTCTCTTTTTTTTTTTTTTTTTGGGACAAAGGGAGTATAAATGTATTTTACTACTTTTATTATACATTGTACATCTAACTATATATGTACATGTATTAACCACTACTTATGTTATAATATTATATTAGTGACTATAACTAGTTTGGAACTATATATTTTTTATTTCTAATTTTCTTATAAAGAAATATAGTTCGTAATAAATGTCAAAACTTTTAATTACCATTAATCGATAGTGTATTTTAATACTAACAAAACTTATGTGTGCAAATTCATAAATTTCAAGGTATTCTAGTATAATTATTTTAAATTAAGAATCATAACATAAATAAGCTAATGAATCTCAACCAATAAAGAATATACTTAGTTCAATTGTTATTCTTAACCAAAGAAACTAATTAGTACTAATCAATACTGTATTCGAATACTAAAAAGAATGTGTGATTAAAGTACAATTATACAGACAAATAAAACGTTAGAGTGTCATAGTACAATTATTAGAAATTAAGAGTAATAATATAAGCAAGCTAAGTTTGGCACAAGGAATAATATGTTTAGTCCAATCATTATTCTTAGCCAAAGAAATTCAATCATAATTAATGAGTGTATCAAAAAAAGACTCAATTCTTGAAGTAAAATAACGTAGGCAAATTCATATATTAGGGTGTCTTAGTGCAATTATTAAAATTTAAGAGTTATAAATTTAAAAAGTTAAATTTGGCCCAATGGATAAATTACATAATCCAATCATTATTTTTAGCCCAATAAGTCCAACCATTATATAAGTTGTGGGCAATCAATGTTGGCCAAAATATTTTATTTCATCAAATCCCTACTTATATAGCCCAATACATATCTTGTTATTAAAATTTATAATGTCCAATTTCATCACACACCAAAACAAATATTTTATATATCTATATTTAATAATATTATACACTAAAACTTTATATATAGATATGTGAATAAAAAGATTATAAGTATTTTTATTTTTGTTCCGAATATTTTCTTAATTAAAAATACTTTTAAACTAGAAAATTCAATTTTATAATACACCAAAAATTCAAATTTATGTCTTTGAATTAATGATATTTCACATATATTTAGATTTCCCACATCTTAGGATGACAAATCATGAGCTTTAAATAATGTAAGCAAATTCAAATATATTAGGGTGTATTTGTACAATTATTAGAAATTAAGAGCCATAAATTAAAAAAGTTAAGTTTGGCCAATGAATAAATTACTTAGCTTAATTATTATCTTAGTCAAACAATTCTAATCATTATATAAGTGGTGGCAATCAAAGAAGGCTTCAGAATTTTTGTTAGTGTAAAATTATGTGGACAAATTCATAAATATTATGTGTCTTAGTACAATTATTAAAAATTAAGAGTCATAATACAAATTAGCTAACTTCGGTTTAGTGAATAAATTGTTTAACCCAATCATAATTCTTGGTCAAAAAAGGCTATTAATCAATAGTGTATTTTAATGCAAAATGATTATGTGCTTTAAGTAAGATTATATAGCAAATGTATGAATATTAGGGTGTCAACATACAATTAATGAAAATTAAGTACCATAATACAAATTAGTAAAGTTCGACCCAATAAAAAAATTGCTTAGCCCAAATTTTATTTCTTATAATATAAGCCCAATTAATATATAATTAGGCCCAATCATACTAATTTGTTAGCCCAATCATAGGTCCATTTGTAAGCCCAATTAATTTGTAAGCCAAACCAACGTAAGCCCAATGATAAGTCCATTGTTAGCCCAATCATAGTATTTTAGTTACTACAAAACATTGTCACTAAAAGTCATAAATTTAGTGACGATTTTTTTGGTCACCAAAATATATTTTGTAACTTTTTCGTGACAAATGGAATTGTTGTCACTAATACTGGTCATTAAATGTGGTCAACTTTTGGTTGTCTTTTTTACACTATAACAATTAGTGACCACGTGGTGACTACTTTTTCTTTCTCGTCATTAAAGGATATCATTTAGTGACCACTTTTTCGTGTGGCCAAGAATGAATACATTTGTGACCAATTTTTTGTAACTACATTTTTCTCGTTGTTAAAGGCTACTTTTGGTGGCTAAAAATGTTGTTGTCATTGCTTTTCTGGTCACTAAAGACCAATTTTCTTGTAGTGTGTGGATATTTTAAATGATTATAAATCATATATATGCTACTTGGTAATTTACATTTTAGTAGGACTAAATTACTAAATACCAAAAATTAGCTATACATTATCAAAAAAATATATGCATGTTTTAAAAAATTATAAATCAAATATATGTACCACATAATTTGCATTTTAGTGGGACTAAATTACTAAATATAAAAATATTAGCTATGATGCTATTATATTATTGAACCACACAATGACGATAATTCGCATTTTTTTGAACTTATTAATTGGTCCTCAAAAAATATTAATTGAAGATATTAGGATAATTGAGATACTAAATATAGTAAGAATCTAATTCAAAATGATTAAGTTTTGAATTAAAATGTGAAGGGATAAGAATAAAAATAAAAATATTAAGAAATAAAATAATTTGAACTATATTATGATTTTGTTTAATCACTAATTTGGTGACTGTATTAAATTAGGAAGAAACTTACACATGACATAATTTAAAATAATAATATAATGTAACAAGTGTTTCATTAAATTAACTAAAATTGTATGTCAAAACTAAGTTGAAAGAACATTGTTTTATATGTATATAATAGATTATCTCTCTTCACTTCTTTTTCTACTTATTTGCACTTTCATCTTTCCTCTCATTTTGTCTTTCCTCTTTGTCATCTCATTTTCTTTCTCCTTTCTTTCTCCTTTCTTTCTCCCTTTACCTTTTTTTCTTATCTCATGTTACCTCTGATGTCATTTTTATTCTCCTTGCCTTCTTCCTCGTCTAGCTTTCTATCTCTCTCTTTTTTTCCAGTCTCACTTTCTTTTTTATCTCATTTTCTCTCTCTTTTATTCTTTCTTACCAAATTCTCTCTTCTCTCACTTTATTTTCTTTTCTCCCTTCTCTCTCTTTTTGTCTCTCTTCCCCCTTTTATCTTTTTCTCTCCTCTCTCTCTTATTTAATAACTATTTAAAACATTATTAAACAAATTTAATATAATGGCAAAAAAAGATTTTTGGTTCATTTCTATTTCGGAAGATTCAACTAACCAAGAATTAATTTTGATAATAATACTAAGTCAGGCCTTAAACCAAGCAATAATATTGGAATATGAATATTGATTACATCCCACAACATTATCAAAGCTACTGATATTCTAATTCTGATCAACAAATTAAGCACCCCTCTTAATTTGAGAGTGGACAACGTGCCCATGCGGAAACTGGTCACATGACACACGTTTGTTACAAGCTGGAACACACACTAAAACCAAAAGGAAACCAAAAGTAAGATGTACACCTCAATTACTACAAAACTTTGCACACTAGAGTAAACATATAATATGAACCTGCGGGTATTCATTAGAATGAGGGAGAGTTGGCCCGGTTGGGTTAGGTAACAAGAAGTTGAGAGGAATTGTAACTATAACGTTCTAAATTTAAGACCTTTTAATTAGGAAAAAAATAAACGCAAAAAGAGTATTCACCTGAAATGTATCATTGATTGTCCAAACATATTACATTAGCGTCATATTAAAATTGTTTTTACTTTGTGAATATCCAACCAATAACAATATATATATATATATATATATATATATATATATATATATATATATATATATCAAAACATATCAAAACAAGATCAAAATTATTCTCGAACTCAAATGGTCATTCGAATATAAATTTTGACCTCCTCTATATACCCAATAGAATGATGGCTAAATTCTTGGAAAGAAATCAAACTCGTGCATTTCGATTAAAAAGGAAACTAACTATGATTTCCTTTACTGAATTTACAGTGGAATTGAATGAGATCTTCAAGTAATTAAAATCGGAAACATTATGGTATACTGGGTTTAATTAAAGCCTTCTGGTTACTCTTTTTTCTTTTTCTTTTTTTTTTTTTTTTGGTCCAAAATTTGTGATATGTAATAACTTCATAGAAGTTAATGAGTACATGGAAGGTCCCCTAAGAGGACTATTTTTAGCACTGAAATCGGTTAAGACTGACAAACATCATGTCCCAAACTAACCTAGTAATCCCACAAAAGAACACTACAGACCCAAACTAGGGAATGCAGGATTACCACCACAAGCCAGAAGAAAATTTGGCAGCATCTCTTATGGAAACTAAAAAAACCCTGGTTCTGAAACAGTATAAACCAACCCCAACCTGTCAGTAACCTAACATATATATCACAACACACAAAGCTATATGAACCATAGCTAGCAACACAACATATCAACAAAAATCAGTAAAACTATCCACTTAGAACATATTTACGACGAAGCTGAAATAGATTGCCGAACCTCCAGACACTCCTGCTGAGCCAATCCAAGCACAAATTGCTACTCTAACCACTCCTGTTGGAACTCCCACAAGTTTTTCCTTTTCCATACATGCCAAAGAATGTACACCGTAAATTGAGCCCTCTCCTTCTAGAAAGGTGCTCGCTGATTAGCACAAGTGTCTTGCTACCACCCCGAAAAGTGACCAGAGATTTGAGGTGGATGAGGCCATCCCAGTGAAGCAAGACTCCATAAGCGCTGCACACATTTGCAAGACAAGAAATCATCTTTCAACGTTTCAACCTCCTCACGACACATAGGACGGAAGGAATCCACCAGAATTCGACGTTGTTACAACTATGCATTGACTGGCAAAAATCATTACAATATTGCCTGATATGAATCCAACAAGCATTGAAGAGGCTTCGAACTCGAAGCATGATGACAAGGGCTAGAACAAAGAAAATGAAGGAAGCCTTGAATGGACTCATCCAAACAATCCGAAAGGATGGGGAGAAGACCACGATTGATAAAACCGTATTTATTAATTTACTAGGTGTAATTGGATCTTGTTAATTAGAATTTTATTTTGGAGCCAAATTCCAATTTGTGGCCATAATGGGTTTGGCTTGACTATTATTTTTCTTAGAACCCCTTAGGAACATTGGGCTTAGTCTTAATTATATGGTAATTTGAGTCATGTAGCCCAAAGAGTTATGTAGCCCATTTGGCCCTAAAGAAACCCTAGCTTGAGCAACCCTAATTAGGAACCCTAGCTTGTATCTTTATAGTGGCCGTCGGCCATTCTTGGAGGCAGATTTGATGAAATGAAAATTTGGTTCTTGACATTACAAGCTTGAGAGAATTGCTCTCTAGTTTCTGTAATTACTTGCAAATTACACAAATTCGGAATTTGTGTGTTTGTTGTTCTTGATTTCCTAGATTTGTTCCCTAGGAAATTCGGATTCCATCCTTCAATTGATTCCAAGGTTTCTTGATACGGGTTATCAAGGGGTTGAGGACCTATTCCATCTTCAAGGAACATACCAACTCCAAGGGAAGAATTTTCAGTTGGGTAGATCCAAGGGAATTTCACGCATTGGTATCAGAGCAGTCTTGGTTCCCAAGCTGTTCATATCTTTTCTTTTACCGTACAAAAAAAAAATCATCATCATCATTGGTATGTTCTTTATCTCCTCAATCTTCTTGTTGTTTTGAATATCATCATCATTGGTATGTTCTTTATATCCTCAATCTTTTTGTTGTTCTGAATATCATCATCATTGGTATGTTCTTGTATTGATGAAGCAAATTCTGTTTTTGTATTGATGTGTTGGTTTCGGCTTGCTTCCAAATATTAGACAAAACCGTACCTTTGCTTTCTTGATGAATCCATACCCTTGCGGCTGAAAATTTTGTTTATACCTTGCTGAATAAACAAAGATTATGCCTTGCTGAAAATTTTGTTTATACCTTGCTGAATAAATTTTGTATATGCCTTGTTGAAACTGAAAAAAAAAAAAAAAAAAACAGAGATTAAAAAAAAAAAAAGGGAGAGAATCGGACAGTAAGTAGTTGTGGCAAAAATCAAGTTCTTTGTTGGAACTTGAGCAGAAAATTTGAGGCGGACAGTAGGTGGTCTTAGCATTATTTTTTGACCCCCAAAGTCCCAACGGACCGCCTTTGGCCGTCTACTTGTAGATCTCTCCGAGAGCTTCGATTTGAGTATTTACGGAGCAAAATCCGACATCGGAGTAGAAAGTTATGACCTTTTGAAGTTACCATGCCAAAAATCCTTTTTTTTTTCTGATTTCGGAAAAACAGATTTGCATTTCCGATTGAACTTTGGATTGTTTTCCAGTTTGTGATTATCCTTCTACTTATCCAAATACATCCCTTCTACCATATTTTGAACCCAGAAACATCCTTAATTCCAGAATTTGGAAGGGCTGAGACCGACCACCAATATACAAGCTGCTTTGTCCAAATTTCCTTTCTTCAAGTGTCTTGAATTGTGATCCGAAAATTCTGAAATTATTGTGATCCAAAAATTCTGAAATTTTGTGTGTTTCACTGATTTTTCGTGTAGATTCTGATTTTGCAATCAGTTTGTCCGAATTCCTTACCAAAAAATTCGAATTCTTGTGTTTTTGGTACTGTTTTCATTGTATTCCTTAGATTCATTCTAATCTCATTGTCCACTTACATTACCTTGTTGTAAATTCCTTTGTGTAATATTGAGTTGAGGTCCGAAAATTCTGAAATTTTGTGTGTCTCATTGATTTTTCGTGTAGATTCTGTTTTTGCATTCAGTTCATCCAAATTCCTTACCAAAAAAATTTTAATTCTTGTATTTTTGGTACTGTTTTCATTGGTTCCTTAGAATTCATTCTAATCTCATTGTCCAGCTGCATTAACTTGTTGTAAATTCCTTTGTGTAACATTGTTTGAGTAAGAATAGAAACGGAAGAGCAAATTGAGTGGTGTGAATCCGTCCCTTCACTTATACAAGCCCGAGAGAACTCAAACACTTGGTGAGTGAATTTGGGGAATTGGGGAAGGGAAGTGAGGACTTATAAACTGTTTTATTTCCTTTACTAACTTTCGCAGCTATAATGGAGAGGCAACCACCACCACCACCGGGTTCTAAGGAATCCTATGAGGAGATGTTAGCAAAATTTTACACTTTGGTTTCAGGTTTGCAACAGGAAGTCAAGGAGCTCAAAGCTGAAAGAGCCAAATCCTCTCGATCTACAAAGACCACATATGGCCATGATAATGATGATGAAGCCTTCGAGGCATTTCAGGGAAGTCAATACCGTACTCATAGAATTGATTCCAATTTAGGATGTATCAAAATGAAAATTCCTCAATTTTTTGGTAAGCAAGATCCTGAAGCTTTCTTTGAATGGTCTGATAAAATTGAAAGTATTTTTACAAAGGCACAACTATTCGGAGGAAAAGAAGGTCAAGCTAGCTGTGGTTGAATTTATGGATACGCCAGAATCGTGGACTAAAATCCAGGCCGAAAGGAGGCGTGATGAAGAAGGGCCTGTTCGTACTTGGGCTGAATTGAAAAAGCTCATGAAAAAGCGGTTTGTCCCACATCAATACTACAGGGAGATGTTCAACAAATTGCAAAACATCACCCAAAGAAATAGGACTGTGGAGGATTATTACCAAGAGTTGGAGACTACGATGCTTCGAGTCAACATTCAAGAAAACAGTGAAGCTACCATGGCTCGATTTCTAGGAGGACTAAGGAGAGATATTGCCCACATTGTTGAGATGCAGGAGTATGAAGATTTGAATGACATGTATCACAAGGCAATGAAAGCTGAGAGGCAGCTTAAGGAAAGGGGTGTCCGAACCTTTTCAACCCCACAGACTTCAAATTCAGACACTTTGAAGTCTACATGGCCTAAGAAGGATTTAAGCACCGACTTCCAAAAGGCCGCAACTCCTAGTACCTCAAAAACTTCTCCAACCGTGGTTCCAAACAATCAAAAATCAAGTGAAATGAGAAAACCAGCCAGGGAGGTTACATGCTTCAAGTGCCAAGGTAAGGGACATTATGCACGAGAGTGTCCTAATGCTCGAATTATGGTTGTCAGAGGTGATGGCACGATCGAAAGTGAGAGTGAACATGAAAGTGACTATGAAGATATGCCACCACTTGTAGAAAATGGGGAATCTGATGAAGATGTTTTTGGCCCTGATGAAGGACCATCTTTGGTGACTATGCGATCTTTAAATGTTCAGATTAAAGAGGAGAACAATGTTCAACGCCAGAATATCTTCCACACTAAATGCACCATCAATGAGAAGGTATGTATAGTTGTTATTGTGATGGTAGTTGTACTAACATTGCTTCGACTTTGCTTGTAGATAAACTAAAATTGCCCACACTTCGCATCCACATCCATACACGTTGCAATGGTTCAATGAGAGTGGAGAAGTGAAAGTCACAAAACAAGTCTTGGTAAATTTTTCACCAACAAATACAAAGATGAAGTTTTGTGTGATGTGGCTCTCATGCAATTTGGTCACCTATTGCTTGGTAGACCTTGGCAATTTGACAGGATGCTTCCCATGATGGGACGAAGTAATAGGTACACTTTCTTTGTTAATGGTAGAAAAACTACTTTACTACCTTTGTCGCCTATTCAAGTTTCTGAATCTCAATTACATTTAAAGGGCGAATTTCAACAAATGATGAAATTGAATTCTGCACTACCCGTGAGAAAAGAAAGAAAATTTGAAAATTCTAAGCCTAAGCAATATGAGTTAAATGAAATAGAACACATTGAGAGGAAGAGAGTGACTCAAGTAAATAAGAAACAACCAAATTTTTATGCAAATGTCCGACATGTTGATAATTTTCTGCATACTAATCGTGTTTTGTTTCTTCCTAAGTGTTGTGAATCTAATGTTCTACTTAGTGCTGACTTGCCATCCAACCTACCGGTTGAGATTTCTAACATATTGCAGGGATTCCGAGATGTATTTCCTGACGAGCTACCAGCCGGATTGCAGCCCAAAAGAGGAATTGAACATCCAATTGATTTCATACCGGGCACAAACATACCAAACAAGCGCAAGGCTGACTTTGTCCAGAAGTTACATGAGCAGGTTCGGCTGAATATTGAGAAGATGAATGAATCCTATGCTCGAAATGCAAACAAGGGTCAAAAGAAAGTCACTTTTGAACCAGGAGATTGGGTGTGGGTTCATATGCGCAAGGAAAGGTTTCCAGTACAGAGATCAACAAAATTGCATCCACGTGGAGATGGACCTTTCCAAGTTGTCGCAAAAATCAATGACAATGCTTACAAGATTGACCTTCCAGGTAAGTACAATGTAAGTACTACCTTCAATGTTGCTGAGTTGTCTCCTTTTGAAATTACAGATTATGATGATCTGGATTCGAGGACGAATCCTCTCGAAGAAGGGGGGACTGATATGAATCCAACAAGCATTGAAGAGGTTTCGAACTCGAAGCATGATGACAAGGGCTAGAACAAAGAAAATGAAGGAAGCCTTGAATGGACTCATCCAAACAATCCGAAAGGATGGGGAGAAGACCACGATTGATAAAACCGTATTTATTAATTTACTAGGTGTAATTGGATCTTGTTAATTAGAATTTTATTTTGGAGCCAAATTCCAATTTGTGGCCATAATGGGTTTGGCTTGACTATTATTTTTCTTAGAACCCTTAGGAACATTGGGCTTAGTCTTAATTATATGGTAATTTGAGTCATGTAGCCCAAAGAGTTATGTAGCCCATTTGGCCCTAAAGAAACCCTAGCTTGAGCAACCCTAATTAGGAACCCTAGCTTGTATCTTTATAGTGGCCGTCGGCCTCCCTTGGAGGGCAGATTTGATGAAATGAAAATTTGGTTCTTGACATTACAAGCTTGAGAGAATTGCTCTCTAGTTTCTGTAATTACTTGCAAATTACACAAATTCGGAATTTGTGTGTTTGTTGTTCTTGATTTCCTAGATTTGTTCCCTAGGAAATTCGGATTCCATCCTTCAATTGATTCCAAGGTTTCTTGATACGGGTTATCAAGGGGTTGAGGACCTATTCCATCTTCAAGGAACATACCAACTCCAAGGGAAGAATTTTCAGTTGGGTAGATCCAAGGGAATTTCACGCCATTGCCACATGAAGATCTTCAACTTAGGATTCACATTCAGCTTCCAGGTGGTCCTCCACATATTGTGCCTGAGATCCCGAGATGAACTACTTTCCGCTTGCTGCCCAAGAAGGAGTTTGGTATTTTGCAGCTGCATGTAAGCCAATTTGACAGTGTACTCTGCATCCCTACTAAATTGCCAAGTGAGTTTATCTTGGCTACCTTCAGGATCCAAAGGTAATTGCAATATTATCTCTGCATCTTACTGCAAGAAAATGAAGAAAACCAAACTAGACTTTCATTCTCGCCCATCCTCCGAGAGAAGCTCACTAACCCAAGTAACGGGAGGTTGTCATCGTGCCTGCCAAAACTCCTCATTGGGAAAGTACTTCGCCTTCATTACTCTACTCATCAACAATTCCAGTTTAGTAAGTATTCGCCAAAGTTGCTTAACCAACAAAGCATCATTGAACTGTTGTATATCTTGGAACCCCATCCCCCCTTCACCCTTCAACTTGGTCATTTCTGACTAGGCTTTCCAATGAATTTTTTCCCAACCATGAGTATGTATGCCTCACCAAAAGTTAGCCGACAGCCTACAAATATCTTTACACAAACCCACCAGAAGTTTAAAATAACTCATGACATAATTTGGCAAAGCACTTATCACAACCTTAATCAGGACTTCCTTGCTTACTTGGCTAAGAAAGCAATTCTTCCAACTCTGCATCCATTTCTGAACTCTATCAATCATAAAATTAAAGATTTCATTTTTCAATTTTCCAATCCGCATTGGTAGGCCCAAATATCTAGCATTATGTTGCTCCTTCACTTCTTGCAACACCTGACATAGCTGACTTCTACACTCCCTGGATACATTGGAATTAAAGAAAATGGAGGACTTGGCCATGTTAATAAGTTGACCGGAATTGGAGCTATAAATATCAAAGATAGCTTGCCATTGTTGCTCCTGCCTCATATCAGCCTCACAAAAGACTAAGGAATCATCCGCAAAAAAAAAAAAAAAATGTAATGACTAGACCATTGCGATTAGCCTGCATTCCCTTAAACACCCCTCTCACCCTAGCCTTCTTCAATAAGTGAGATATAGCCTTTGACACAATAAGAAATAAATAAGGAGAAATAGGATCCCCTTGCCTAATTCCCCGTAAGGCTGGACAAAACCACATTGTTCTCCATTGATATTAACTGACATAAAAGCCGTGCTAATACATTGCCTAATCCAACCTATGAAACCCCATCTTCCTCATCACCTTCTCCACAAACCTCCACTCAACTCAGTCATAAGACTTAGCCATATCAATTTGTAATTAGGGGTGGCAATTTCGGGTTCACGGGTTACAAATTACTCTTTAAATAGGTTAAGTAGGTCGACCTGTCAACCCGTCAGGTCGACCCGAACTCGACCCGTTTATTTTTCGAATTAATTATATTCGACTTGATTTCAACCCGAATTTGTTAATTTTGTATTTTTGTGTCGTGTCAATTTCGTGTTAGGTTCGTGTCGTGTTATCGTGTCGTGTCGGCCATTGCCGCCCCTATTTGTAATGCCATGAACCCTTTCTTTTCTTTCCTCATTGAATTCATAGAATGAAGGCACTCATGAGCAGTGATAACATTATCAAGGATTTGTCTACCCAGAAGAAAAGCGAACTGCTCTGAACTAATTCACCTAAGTAGACAGACTTTGAGACGATCTGCCAAAATTTTAGATATAATTTTATAGACCACATTACATAAGCTAATTGGTCTATATTGGGATATAGAGATTGGAACTTCCACATTGGGAATCAAAGTAAGCAATGTATGATTAAGCTTACGAAACATGCGCTTATATAAAAAGAAATCCCTCACAGTATTGTAAATATCCAACCCAACTACAAGCCAATAAGTTTGGAAGAAAAGAGGTGTCATACCATCCGGGCCAGGAGTTGAATTTGATTTCATTTGAAAAAGAGCTTGATGAATTTCCTCATCAAGCACAGGCCTCATCAAGCCAGAGTTCATTTGCCCAGTGATAGACTTCAGCAAACACTCAAGCAAGGTTGGACCATGTGACAGTTGACTAGAAGCATAAAGCTGCTCATAAAATCCCAGAATCTCTTTCTTCACCTCCTCCTTAGACCGACATTCCTGTCCCGTGGCTAAGGTTAAACGTTCAATACAATTCACCTTCCTTCTTTGTGTAGTGGATGCATGAAAATATTTAGAATTTTTATCCTCTCCTGTAACCATTTATTCCTCGACTTTTGTCTCCAATACGCTTCTTCCTCCCTATAAGCTTGATGCAATTGACTCCTAAAATCATACCATTGCTGCCAATCCTTGGAACCACCTAGCATACTCATGGCCAGCATTTTTTTGTTTCAGATCCTGAATCTGTCTAGTAGAATAGATGCCATGTTTCCTGCTCCACTGCTGCAACTCTACCCAACATTGCCCAATTTTAACACTCACAATTGATTGCTTCGACCCCAGTTGCACCTTCTGCCATGCTTGAGACACCCTCTCAAACATACCCTCCTTTTTAACCCATCTTTGGTAAAAAATAAAGCGCCTCCTACGATGCACTTGTTGCGGGTTAGTATTCAATAAAAGGAAAGAATGTTCGAATACTTGCTTCTCACAATGAAACACCTTAGTACGAGGAAAATGAAGCCTCCACCAAGGTGAGCAAAAGAAACGATCCACCTCTTCTCAACATAGCCCTCCCCCACCCTATTATTAGACCACATGAATTGCTTTCCCACAAACCTCATATCAACCATCTCCATCTCCCTAATGAATCTATTAAATGTGAAACAACTAGAAATTGACCTTTGCTTCCCCTATCGTTTTTCTTGTGGAAGTGTGATATCATTAAAATCCCCACCCAGAATTCATCGTTGGCCTCATTTATGTTGTTCATTCACCAAGAAATGCCATTGATGTGCCCTTATCGAACTCTCCGTACTAGCATATACAAAAATAGCCAACCACATCTCTAACTGCCCCTTAACTTGATATTACACTTGAACACAAAAAGAATTAAAGACCAAACTCAACACAGAAATGGAATCAGCCCAACATACCCCCTCCAATACCCTCAGGTTCTACATATTGCCAACGATCTACCATCCCCAACCTCCTACACATTTTATTTACAAAATCTAGCTTCTTCTTAGTCTCCGATAAGAAGACCAGATCTGGATGCTGAGACGTGAGAGACTCTCGCAATTGGGAAATTGTAGAGATAGCAACCAATCCTCGACAATTCCACACCCCAATCTTCATAGCGAAGCATGGGACCCTTGAAGGCTAGTCCCCTTTACCTCATTTAAATGATCAATCACAATTTAGTGACGTTTTATTGGTTGTTCCACATTCAGTTCCAACTCCTCCTCCAACAATGAGCAATCCCTTTTCTCTCCAAAAATAGCCCCCACCAATTGAGACCTTGAACTCAACAAACTAACACCCCTAGAAGAGAACTCCTAACGTCCTTCAGGTGCAGAAAACAACCTTCTTCCAACCCTTCTTCATTTGCTAACTCTCTGCCTCTCACTCACCTCATGCCCATTAGCAAAATTTACACCCTTATTCTTCACAACTGGCTGAACTTCCAAAGGTTCAGGAGCAAAGAACGGACGGCTC
Organism: Gynochthodes officinalis; assembly: GCA_020080225.1. Lineage (NCBI taxonomy): Eukaryota > Viridiplantae > Streptophyta > Magnoliopsida > Gentianales > Rubiaceae > Gynochthodes > Gynochthodes officinalis. The sequence continues at coordinate 16,742,263 of CM034615.1, read as the reverse complement.
AGCTACACTCCTTCATCCACGCCTTCAAGAACTGAAGAACCATTTAGCTCCCAACCTCCAACTCCAACCACAGATCGCTTCACACTCTGAAGAACAGAAGTAGAAGGAAGAGCTTCAGCAATAGCAGCATGTAGAGGAGCAAAATTTAGACCCGCCAATGATTCAAAGAAGAAGGAAGCTGTTGCACACCGTGTTTCTTGCCGTTCTTTGCACAGAATCAAGAAGCAAAAAAGCGATGGACGAGGAGCTCCAACTCCAAAGAATAGCAGATTTAAGCGGAGCAAAAGACAAGGAAGTTGCTTAGTAGACATTTCGTAAACTCCGTGACAAATCATCTAAACCAGAAGATGGAACCTGAGCACTAGGCACTCTCAACAACAATTCATGTGGAAGCGAAGGACGCATCGTCTCCCCTATATCAAACTGAGAACCATGACCTTCCTCTTTCCCTCGAAGCCAACTTCGTTGAGTAGCTAAATTTCCAACACCAGTTCTGGCAGGAAATCTCCCACCCGCACGAAGCCAACTCCCAAACTGTCCTTCCCGAGGATGATTCCTCTGTTTCCCATCACTCCTGCGACCACACCATTTCTTCCAATGGCCAAACCCGTCCACAATACACACAAAACAGTAGTAAGAACTCATATTGGAAGAAAACCCACTTGGACTGATTTTGTAAATGAGCCATCGTTCCTCGCAAAAAAGAAAGTGCCAAGTCGATGGTAACCAGGGCATGGATATTATCCATGTCTGCTATCACCCTCTGGAAGCAGCACCTCATGAACAGTTGGGAAAACTAGTCCAAGCTGCCAAGCCATGGCTGAAGTAGTCCAGTGACTGGTAAATTCCAAAACTGAATCCAAACTTTTTGCTGATTGAACTCAACATCCCAACTCTGCACCTTCACCCCCCATTCCCTTAACACCAAAAATTGATTTTCAAAAGTCCAACCATGTCCAACCAAAACCCGACTTCTATCCTCCTTGAAGTGGAAAACAAATTGGAAGAAATTGACATCCAACTCTCGAATCACAAACGGGTGATGAATTGGCCATAGAGCTTGAAAAGTATGTTTTAAACCAACAAAGTTAACTTTTTTCTCTCCAAAAACCTTGCCCAACAAACTCTTCTCTCCCTCTTCCTTACTCTCCCGAAGGTTAGCCACCTCCAAATGGACACCTCCCTCCTCCGCAAAGGAGAGCTGCAGCTGTTGCATCAACGCCTCAAGATCTTGCTTCCAGCTACCCGCACTGCCCAGCTCCATCTTCCAAACTCAAGCGAAAAAACTGTGAAAGGAAAAACTAACTCCTCTGCCCTACAGGCAAAGAAACTTACCCCTTAAGTAAAAGACACCTACAGGCAGTAGACACACAGTGATGGTGAATATCGCCCACACTTCCCTTCAAATCGCCTAAAGGATTCAAGGACAATTCTCTGGTTACTCGGACATAATCACATTTGACTAAATTCCTAAAATATAACGATGTTTAATTGTTTATATCTCAAGAAAATTAAATATATTTGTATTTCTTTTTCCCTTTAAAGATAGTAGAGAATAAAGCATTATTCATTTAAAGACTCGTAATCATTGAATTAGATTTAATTCTGAAACAAATAATCTAGTAATTTACTTAACCAATAATAATCAAAACTCAATTATTCAAATAACGTCTGTTTCTTGCAATAGTGACATTCTGCCAACCATTACATGTCATGAAACCTAGTAAACCAATAATAATCAAAACTCAATTATTCAAATAACGTCTGTTTGTTGCAATAGTGACATTCTGCCAACCATTACATGTCATGAAACCTAGTAAACCAATAATAATCAAAACTCAATTATTCAAATAACGTCTGTTTCTTGCAATAGTGACATTCTGCCACCCATTACATGTTATGAAACCTAATTAAACCTGAATGGATGGCCAAAATCTAAAGCTACCGCTCTCTGTGAAAGGAAAGAAACCTTATTTAAATAACCACGTGAAACATGAATCACATGATACACGATAGATAAAATATGTTGGAAATAGAAGTTTAAAAGAATGTTATATTTCCCAGCATAATAATAATTATTATTATTATTTGACTTTTTTTCTGGCGGATGGGAATAAGGATTCATAGGGTGCTTGATTCAAATCTGTTAATGGAAATCACAATAGAAATGATTAGAGTGTGCAATAACAATGGAAATTAGTATTGCATTTTTGCTGCTTGTTTCGAGTCCTACAATGGGTATTATTGTAATGAATAATGTTTGGTTGAATCCAACATTAGTAATGGGAATCAACAAAAATTCTAATTTTACCTTTACTAGTGAATGTATTAAAAATCTCGATTACAAATAATAATTATGTTCTTTTATTAATATCCACAGTGAGAGAAATACTATTAACCACAATTTTGCCAAAATTTTTTGTTATTATCAATATTCATTATTATATTTTATAAATTACACATGAACTGTTGGTAATTTAAATTAATTTTTCAAAAACTATAAATTTCCATATAAATAGCTAGTAATTTAAGTTAATTTTTAAAAAATTATAAATTTACACATACTCCCACCCCACAATTAATCAGCTCTTAAAAAGATGTATTAGACTACGGAGTGATTTACAAGTTTTATGGAAATAATCAGAAACTTAAAGAAAATTAGCAAATGTAGGTTTATGTGGGAGAAAATACGATCCTCCAGTGTTCTTCCAGATCAAAATGCATATATATATATATATATACAAGAAGTAAATTTTTCATTATCTCCTCTGATTTTTCAGAGCAGAATTTTAGGTCCTTTCACTTGCCATAAAAATTCTTTAAGGCGGATAGAGGGTGAAAGCTCACGAAAATAAAAGGAAAGAGAGAAATCAATAAAATAAATAGATAGCATTCAAGAATGGAAACGGTTTGACAGTTAAAGATTTTTTTCACCCTAGAAATGATAATTCAATGATCACCAACCCTCTCATCCTATCAAGGGCGGAACTATTAAGGGTCCAGGGGGGCAAGTGACCCCTCCCATATGTCAAATTTTTCATTTATAGTAGTATTAAAAATTAAATTTGAGAGTTTTAATAAAACGTCTTCCTGTATTTGTTTAGAAAAAAAATACTACATATTTAAATTCTCTCCTTCCTCCTTTTTTTTATCCTTGGCCCAACCGATTCTACATTTCCCACTTTCTTTTCCTTCTCCTTGGCCCAACCACTTTCTCCTCCTTGGCCCAACCACTTTCTTTTCTTCTTTTTCCTCTCCTTTCTTTTCCTCCTTTTTCTCCTCCTTATGAATAGTAATGGAATCGACTCCTGTTCTTCGTCATCCAACAAATTCCAAGTTTCGTTTTGAAATAAATACTTGATTAAAATGAGTTGGAATCACCGTTAGCTTTTGATCCCAAGGTATGTCTTTATCTCTTTTTTTTTTCCTTCAATTTTTTAGAATATTCTCGATTTGTGCTTGTTTGTGAGTATGTGTTTATGATAATAGTTAAGGAATAATTGTAGTTGATTTTTAGCGAATTATTGAGTATGAATCATGAAATTTTCTTGTCTCTTTGCTCTAATTATTTTTAGTAAAAATTATATTGTGAATTTTTAATAGGATGCAAAAGAATTTGGAATCTTATTTTAAGAAGCCTAGTACCTTCTTTGGATGATTTCAGAAAAGAATTGTCTAATGCAAAGTGCTTCCTCAGGACCCTCACAAAGTAAGGATGAAACAATGGGATTTGATAGTAATTTATTTATTACTGATTCAAGGAAAAAGCCTTCTATTTTTAGTGCTACTCAGGGTAGTAAAAAGATAGAAAACGTACGAAAGGCATACCTGATTAACGGCCCTACTCGACCAATATTTGACAAATTTCCTCAAAAACTGATTGGAGGAAAAATACGAAAATTTAATCAACATTGGTATACAAAATTCAGTTGGATCGAGTATAGTGAATTTAGGGATGTAGCGTTTTGCTTACAAGTGTTACCCTATCTTGTAATATTCCTGTGTCCGCCACTGCACCTTATCCTCTCTTTCCACTTCGTTCACCACTTTATTTAATATTAAAAAATATGTTAAATAGGCCCCCAAGAGGATAGTCTAGTGGTAAAGAGAGTTGCTCACCACAAGCATGACCAAGGTTCGATTCCCAAGAGGAGTAAAGGGGGCCCTATTTCCTAGGTCAAACCTTGGGTCAATGTTCCAGGTGGTGACTCTTGGAGCCACAAAAGCTTTATAGTACTCTTGATTTACATTGTCTACTGTAGTTTGGGTAGCTACAGTGGGCCCTAGAGTTGGTAGTGTGGGGTAGCTACAGTGAGCCCCGGAATTGATGCCTAGCCAGGGGGTTCAAATGGCCTTTTGGTGTGGGAGTCTCCGAATAAAAAAAAAAAATAAAATTGTTAAATAGCATCATTTGTCCCTCAATTTAAGACTTTACTTTGATTTCATATTTTATGTTTAAAAAGTTTCAATTTGGTCATTTAACTTATGAATTTTATTCCAATTAGTCTTTCTAATATAATCAAATTACAAAACTTAATACATTCAATATTGACTTCCACAATTTATAAATATTTTATTTAAATTATAGTTCTAATTATTTAAATCACCTTAAGTTTTAGCATTTCTCAATTTAGATACGTAAGGAGCAACTTTATCTATTGGTAATATATTTTTAACTAATAATAAAAATTGGTATAAAGTTGGAGATGCATGATAAACTATGAAATAAAACTTTAAAAAACATTTTGTGAAAGAGTAAAAGTTTGGGGTTGTTGTTTACTATTTTCTCTTTTTATTTTGTTTTTTTTCATTACCATTTGCCCATAAGTAGTTGATTGAATGCATTAAATTCTGTTTAGTTTGATTTTATTAGAAAGACCAATTACATCGAAATTATAAATTAAGGGACCAAATTAAATTATTTTGAATATGAGAGATCAAATCGAATTAAAGTTCACAACTAAGGGATGGATTGTGCTATTTATCCACCAAAAAAAAAAAAAACATTGTCTTTTAAAATAAAGACGATAAACTTATTATTTTCTCCACCTTATCGCAATTGTCATATTTTTTGTTTTGAAATGTTAAAAAATCTGATTCATTTTTAAACCTTCAGACCATATATGGCAATGCAAAATTTTTTATTCAAATCAGAATATTATTAGTAATAACATATTAGATTATCAAAGCGGGGCTAAAATTACTGCACAAAAAAAAAAATAGTGATAAACCAATGGCAAAAAGATCGTGTCTAAATGACAATTGATTCTAAATTTCTAATCTTCAATCCTTTGTTATGGTTATGGAGATGAGCATTACTTTTTTTTTTTTTTCGGCCAATGGAGATAAGCATTACTAAACGATGTTATTGCACGTCTATTCAACTATTAATCTTAATTTGCTGGATCAAGATACCAAAAAAAAAATAAAAAATCAGAAGAAAATACAACAAAAGGAAGAAAGGATTTTACTTAATTTAATTAAGATGAAATAATTTGCTTTAAGAGCAAAATTGATTAATTTTGAATCCAAAGAGTAAGTAAATGGGATCACGAACAAGTTTGAATTCTTTTAATTTTTGAATGCATGTCTTTATCTGGCACGATTATCAACCTAAAAAGTTGCGGTATTGTACATTTAATAATTTCGCTTGAGACAAGAATCCGTGTCTCTGGCTGACCGTGTATGAATTTTTTCGTCCCTGAACTAAAGATTGATAAAAAAATTCCGTAGTTTAATTGCAACTATGGGCATAGATAATATGTAGACCAGAAAACAAGAAATACATTATGGGTTGAAACTTGAAAATTTAGAAAAATAGAATATGTGCTCCACCAGTGCATTTTCAGGACAATTATTGTGCCTGGTAAAATAGTGTAAATTGGCCACTCTAAGAAAAAGTTTCTAGCTTTTGAGTGGGTTTGCCAAAGTCAAAGAATAAAAATACATTCAATTTTTTTTCCACAATAATGATATTGTTAGTGATTTTTCATAGTCAAAAATTATATTGAATAACATAATAAGTATAAAAAATAAAATTATTTATTTCACTTTTTAAAAAATATAATATAATACAAGATGAGTCTATTTTTTTAAATATGTAATATTAGTCGTTACAAATTTTTATTATAAAAAATCATTAAAAATATTATTATTCTTTTGTTTGTGATTAATTTATATTTTTAAAAATTTTACTCTATCATATAATTTACAACCGGTTACATCGTACATCAATTAGATTAAATCAAAGTGTGCCACCATACCACGCAATACCTATAATAAGTAGAATTCACATGTTACCTCTCAATAATGGTGTTGATATACAATATACCATTAGGTGATAAAACAACAATTTTCCCCATTGCCACCATTTGTCTCTTTTTTTGGTAAAAGCCACCACTTGTCTCTTTATATTGATATATAGCATTGTTCTCTTCCCATCTTCCACTAACGTCATTCTAAACAATGGAAGTGCTCACTTTTGCTGCACTCTCCTTACTACTTCCCCTTCTGATTTTCCTTCTTCACAACAAGAGCCAAAAACTCTCAAAAACGCATAATCCACCAGGCCCTCCTAGGCTTCCATTCATTGGAAACTTGCACCAACTAGATATTTCATGCCTTCATAAATACTTATGGGAACTTTCAAAACGATATGGTCCTATAATGTCAATGAAGCTTGGTTCTGTTCCAACTCTGGTGGTTTCTTCCGCAAGATTAGCTGAAGAAGTGATGAAAAACCAGGATTTAATATTTTGTAGTCGGCCTAAGATGGTAGGCCAGCGAAAGATGAGCTATAATGGTCTAGACATCGCCTTTGCACCATACAGTCAAGAATGGAGAGAAATGAGAAAATTTTGTGTTCTTCATCTCTTGAGTATGAAAAGAATTCAGCAGTTTCGTCCCATTCGGGATGATGAAGTATCCCGAATGATCGGGAAAATTTCTAAAGAAGCTGAATTGTGTAAGGTGACAAACTTGAGTGAGACCATGGTGTCAATCACCAGCACAATGATATGCAGGATTGCTTTTGGGAAGAGGTTTGATGACGAAGGCCAGGAAAGGAGAAGATTTGATGGCCTTATTCATGAAACTCAAGCAATGCTTATGGGATTCTTTTTCTCGGATTATTTTCCTTGCGTTGGTTGGATTGATAAACTCACTGGAATGCGTTCTCGACTCGAGAACATATTTCATAAGTTTGATTCATTTTATCAAGGACTTATTGATGAACATCTTGATCCAAATAGGCCGAAGTCCATGGATGATGACATTATTGATCTCATGCTTCAACTACAACAAAACGGATCAACTTCATTCGATATAACTATGGATCACATCAAAGCTATGCTCATGGTAATCATTTTTCTTCCCGTTTTACTACTACGTAAATTAATTTTTAATCTAGGTATATTTTATTGATTTAGAATCTCAATACGAATAATGATTTCAGCAATATTGCCAGTTAGCATTGTATTATTTTAGTAAATGTCACCCCACATAGATACTATCGATTTTTACATATTATCGATTTTTGGACTAACAACTAGTCCAAGCAACGAGTAGCTCTAGAAACTAGACATTTAACACATAAGCGTCCGGAATATTTTATCGAGATAATTATATTTACTTCTTTTCATATTCCATAAATTAGTACATAATAAAAATTAAAATTTTAAATATATATATATATATATATATATATAAAATCTTAATCAAATTTCAAGGCCACAATACTATGTAACATTTATGATCAAATATAATGTATTTTTTTCATTTTTTTAATATTATCTTTTTATTTGCATTTTTAATTTAGTTCACATTTTTCTATTGTTAACTTTGAATCAAGGGAATACTGGTAGTTTTTTGAAAAAGTAAATGAGTATTAATACTTTGTCAAATCCGGAGAAAGGTAAATATAATTAAATCTATTTTATAAGCAATCAGTAGTATCAGAGTTATATAATTCGAATCGGATATAAAATCTCTCTACTTTATTAGTGTTAGATCAATCAATACGACTGGTCTCATGGCAAATTTCTAGTTAATCTCTCCAATCGACTAGGCTACATGGTTCTTTTTTTTTTTTTTTTTTTTTCGGTTTCTGCTATGCAACCGTTTGCATATATTTCATTTTTCTTAATAAGACACGGGAATAAACTTATGACTAATTTTTAATAATCGGTTGAACCAACTAATCCGAGTATAAATTTTGAGAATATGTGATGAGTTGGCATAATATTTTATTTTATTTTTCCCAAGCACACCTTTTATTTTTTTATAATACTATATTTTTTTAATCCTTCACATGCTAACTAGTATTTCACAATTATCCTAATCAATCACGACAAAAAATAGAACACTTCCCAAGAAATTCTTATTCAGACAAAGATTAATTAATTGATACAGCAAATTCATCAATAATTTTTCTTTTGTCTTTTGTTTTGTTTTGTTTTTTTTTTTTTGGTTTTTACAATTGTTAAGCTTGAAAGGTTATATAGGGAAGTACTGATAAAAATAAAAATAAAAAGTCTAATGAGAAAACATGTTAATCATCAAAAAAAAAAAAGTGGTAAATCACAAATTAATCAGATCTTAATCTACTTTCAAAATTTGATTCGATCATCAATATTCAAAAAAATTAATTTAATTTAAAAATCAGTACATCTAATTCTTTACGCAATTAAATAAAACTATAAAAAAAATTTAATGTAGATCAAATTAGGCATATGATTTTATTTTATTTTATTTTATTTTATTTTGGGAAAACTGATAATGGCCATGTTACCATTCAATATAGTACGGGGAGAGAATGAAAAAACAAATGCTATTTCGAATGCAACGTGAAATACTTTGAAACTGTTAATAAAAGATGCAAATTGTTTGTTAGGAATTCTATTGTGTTTATGAATATTGTTTCACATTAAAAAAATTAAGAAGAATTTAAGCACCTATAAGTGAGAAGGACTCAAGATTTACTAGTTAAAATTTTTGGGTTCAAATGGACTTTTACTTTTAATTGAATTGAATAACTCTAGTTGGATTGCTCATGTGTAAAACTTCTCCAACGAACTTCTTTTTCTAACAAGTGAGCTTAGGGAATCCAATGTTTACTTCTTTTAACAATGAATTAATAACATTGCAGAACGTATTCCTCGCCGGGACAGACACAAGTGCAGTAACAGTAATTTGGGCAATGACGGCTCTGATAAAAAACCCCAAAGTCATGGAAAAGTTGCAAGCAGAAACTAGAGAAGTGATGGGGAAAAAACAAATGTTAGACGAAGATGATGTCGAAAGACTTCCTTATCTGAAAGCAACTGTTAAGGAGACTATGAGGCTGTATCCTGCCGTACCACTCCTCGTCCCGAGAGAAACACTGGAAAAATGCAACTTAGATGGGTATGAAATTGAACCCAAAACTTTAGTTTATGTGAATGCATGGGGAATTGCAAGAGATCCAGAATTATGGGAAAATCCAGATGAGTTTTTCCCTGACAGATTTTTGAATTCAAATATAGATTTGAAAGGGCAAGACTTTAATATGATCCCATTTGGATCGGGGAGAAGAGGATGCCCTGGTTACTCAATGGGGCTATTGACAGTGCATCTTCTACTTGCAAATCTTCTGCACTCGTTTGATTGGGAATTACCTTCTGGGGTGAAGAAAGAAGACATTGACACTGAATCTTTGCCTGGTCTTACCATCAATAAGAAAAATGCTTTGAAACTTGTGGCAAAATTCCCTTGCTAGTACTGCCAAATTTATATCGTGATCTGCGAAGTCACTAAGTCAGCCAAAACCTTCGTTGTTCTTTATACTTGTTTTCCGCCCTTTTCTCCTCTCTTGTTTCCTTTGTTTTTCTTTTTGTATGAAAAAGAAGAGAAAATTTCATGATTAATAAATTTGAACTTTTGTTGGACTCCAAGTTTTCACAAAGTATGCACTCTTTCAGATCAGGATTTCTTATTGAGGAAAGAATCTTTTTGGATTTTGTGGTTGAACTGATTACATTATAATTTCTTATCCTTTTGTGTAGTAGAATTAAACTAAGTATCCTAGTATCCTATTGGGTTTATAATTTGTAATTTAATAATTCTATTAGATTTAGAATTATTAATCATATTGGGTTTTGGTTAGTAGTTATCAAATCCAATAGGTATAGGGTTTAGTTGAGTTCTATAAATAGGACATATTATTCATGATTTTATATACAGAGAAAAACACACAGAGAAATACAGAGAGAAAAATTCCGCCGGCATTTTTCTAAAAATTGGCCGCACGGTTTTTTGTAAGCTTTGAGCAATTTTGTTCCTTTCATTCAGCTTCCAATTTTGTTTACACGGCAAGTTGCATGGTTTTGTCCTTTTCTTGTTTGTTACTTGATCAAAGTCATCCACGGCCAAGTCATTCAACAAATTCAACCAATTTTGTTTTCTTTGTGGACCCGAAAGTCAAAATCAATTTGTTTCTTTTGTTTGCTTCAGTCGCCTGCCAAGTCAACTTCCAAAATTCAAGTTTTTCTTGAATTGTTTTGCCTACGGGTTTTGGAGTATTTTGGGATTTAATATTTTTGATCCCAACATCTGGTATCAGAGCTTTGGTTGGTGTTTGGAAGTTATGGCGAATCGGAATATTAATTGTTCCGTACCCAAATTAAAGGGTAAACAAGATTACAATTTTTGGAGGATCAAGATGGAAACGCATCTCAACGCGTTTGATTTGTTAGGTCATATTCAAGAAAATTTAGCAGAGGATGCTACTAAGACGACGAAACAAAACGATAGTTTGGCGTTGTCTCAAATACATCAGGCAATTGATGATTCCGTTTTTGGAAAAATATCCACCGCTAAAACCGCAAAACAGGCGTGGGATATTTTGGCCAAAACGTATCGAGGCGTTGACAAAGTCCAACAAAATAATTTGTTAACGTTGAAAAGAAAGTTCGAGCTATGCAGCATGGAAAAGAATGAGACTATTGAATCTTATTTTTCTCGTTTGAATGATATAAAGAACGAGATGCAGTTGAATGGGTATGATCTTACTGATCAACTCATTGTAGAAAAGGTCTTGAATACTTTGCCATTAAAGTTTGACCATGTCGTTGCCGTGATGCAAGAGACAAAAGAGATGTCAACTTTGTCAGTTGATGAATTGCAAGGGTCATTGCTGCTGCATGAACAAAGAATTAATGGCAAATTGGATGAATCCCATGAAAAGGAGCCTGTGGAGAAGGCGTTGCAAGTTGTAAAAATTCAGACTGCTAAGGAGAAAAGCAGTGAAAATTCGTCCAATAATGCTGCTTCTGGTGGTCGTGGTCAGAATTTCAAAGGTCGTGGACGAGGAAGAGGTAATTATCGTGGTCGCGGTAGAGGTAACAATTCCTCCCAACAAAGAGGCAATTTTTATAATTCCAACAATAATCAGCAAAAAGGGCCTAAGTGTTTTAATTGTGGTAAAGTAGGCCATATCCAAAAGAATTGTTGGTCTAATAAATCAGAAAATAAGGATATTAGTGCTAATGTTGCTGAAGATTCTGGTGAAAAGCATGAGACTATCTTATTTTCTGCTGGTATGGTTGGGGAGTCTAAAAATAACATGTGGTATGTTGACTCTGGATGTAGTAACCACATGACTGGAAAGAAGGAATTATTTAAAAATTTGGATGAGTCATTTAAATCCACTGTTCGTTTTGGTAATAATCATGAAGTGCCTGTATGTGGTAAAGGAGATATTCCTATTACCTTGAAAAATGGTGCAAAAAGTGCTGTTGCTGATGTGTTTTATGTGCCTGCTTTGCATCAAAATCTCTTGAGTTTGGGTCAACTTCAAGAGAAGAATTATGATTTGCGTTTTCGAAAACGCGTCTGCACCATCACTGATGATAGATTGGGTTTGATTGCAAAGGTGAACATGACCAATAGTAGATTGTTTCCTATTGTTTTGAATTGTGGTGGTTCATCTTGTTTCAACTCAATTGAGGTTGATGACACTTGGTTGTGGCACATGAGATTTGGGCACTTTCACTTTCGTGGATTGCAGTTTTTGGCTAAGAATAATATTGTTTTTGGGCTGCCTTCCATCAACTTTCACCATAGACAGTGTGAGTCTTGTATTTTGGGCAAGAAGCATCGAGACCCGTTTCCTAAAGGTGAGGCTTGGAGGGCAAAAGAACCATTACAGCTCATTCACTCTGATTTATGTACAGTAGATGTTCCTTCTAATGGAGGTAATAAGTATTTTATTACTTTCATTGATGATTTCAGTAGAAAGGCCTGGGTTTATTTTTTGAAGAATAAGTCTGATGCTTGTGACACTTTTAAAAGTTTTAAAGTATATGTTGAGAAGCAAAGTGGTTACTCCATCAAAACTCTGAGAACTGATAGAGGCACGGAGTATACAGTATGTGATGATTTTTTGGCACAACATGGGATTAAGCATCAGATGACAACAAGATACACTCCTCAGCAAAATGGTGTTGCAGAAAGAAAGAACAGAACTGTGATGGACATGGTGCGATCAATGATGGTTGCCAAACATATGCCCAAGGGTTTCTGGGCAGAAGCAGTTTCATGTGGTATCTATTTATTAAATAGATGTCCTACTAGATGTAATGGTGGGAAGACCCCTTATGAGGTTTGGTCTGGTAAAAAGCCAAATATCTCTCATATTAGAGTATTTGGTTGTTTGGCATATGCACATGTTCCAGATGCTCTCAGGAAGAAACTGGATGATAAGGCGGAAAAGTGTATTTTTATTGGTTACAGTTCTGAGACTAAAGGGTACAAGTTATACAACCCTTTGACAAAGAAGATCACCTTTAGTAGAGATGTGAATTTTGATGAAAAAGGTGTCTGGGATTGGTCAGAAAAAGGGTTAGATGATTTGGTTAGTCATCCTCCTCAACCTTCATACTTTGATGACAATGATGATGAGATCAATCAGCCCGAAGTACCCGAACAACAACAAGTTCCTACTCAACCTATTCCTGTGCAGTCTGGTCGGCCACAAAGACAAAGACGTCTACCAGCTCGTTTGCAGGATTATGTTGTTGAGGGTCACTCTCAAAATTTATCTGACGAAGATGTTGTTAATTTTGCTCTCTTTGCAGATTGTGACCCAGTTACTTTTGAAGATGCTGTTCGTGAGGATCACTGGAAGAAAGCAATGGCTAATGAAATTCATGCCATTGAAAAGAATGATACTTGGGAGCTCACAAATCTTCCAAGTGGCAAGAAACCCATTGGTGTCAAGTGGGTTTACAAGGCAAGTACAAGCTGATGGAAGTAGAGATTCAAGGCGCGATTGGTTGCTAAAGGTTATAAACAAAAACCGCATCGACTATTTTGAGGCATTTGCGCTGTTGCTCGGCTTGATATCGCTCGTTTAATTATTTCTTATTTGCTCAAAATGGTTGGAAAATACATCAAATGGATGTAAAGTCTGCGTTTTTAAATGGTATACTTGAGGAAGAAGTGTACGTTGAACAGCCTGCAGGATTTGTGAAGAAAGGTCAAGAAAATAAGGTGTACCGTTTAAAAAGAGCCCTTTACGGCTTGAAGCAAGCTCCAAGAGCGTGGTATACCCGTATTGATTCTTTTTTCGTTGACAGTGGTTTTCAGCGCTGTCCTTTTGATCATGCTTCATATGTGAAGATATCTTCTCATGATGCGGTTGTTATCGTATGCTTATATGTGGATGATCTAATATTTTCTGGGAATGATCCTAAGATGATTGCAGAATTCAGGGAGGCTATGATTCGACAGTTCGAGATGACGGATATGGGTCTTATGTCATACTTCCTTGGAATTCAGGTTTCGCAGACTGATCAAGGCATTTTTATTTGCCAAAAGAAATATGCTGGAGATATTTTGAAGAAGTTCAAGATGGATGATGCAAAACCAATCTTGACGCCAGCTGAAGAACGGTTGCGTTTAACCAAAGATGGGACTGGCACTTGTGTGGACCCTACTTATTTTAAAAGTTTGGTAGGGAGTTTGAGATACTTGACAGCTACAAGACCTGATATCAATTTCAGTGTCGGCTTAATCAGTAGATTTATGGAGAATCCACGTCAGTCTCACTTGCAATGACTAAGAGAATTTTGAGGTACATTAAAGGTACTCAAGGTGAAGGAATCTTTTATGCAAAAGTGATCTGTTGATCTTCTTGGATTCACCGATAGTGATTGGTGTAGTGACCTTTGTGGAGAGAAAGAGTACTTCTGGTTATGCTTTCTTTATTGGATCTGGTATATTTTCGTGGAGTTTCAAGAAGCAACCAGTTATCGCGTTATCTACAGCGGAGGCAGAATACATTGCAGCGGCTAGCAGTGCTACTCAAGCATTGTGGCTTAGAAGGATGCTAGATTTTCTTCAACATAAGCAAGATGGAGCAACTACTATCTTGTGTGATAGTACGTCAGCAATAAAGATGACGAAGAATCCAGTGTTTCATGGTCGAAGCAAGCATATCGACATCAAATTTCACTTCATTCGTGATTTGGTTCAACGAAAAGAAATTGTGATCGATTATTGCAAGACCGAAGAAAAATGTGATATTTCCACGAAAGCGTTGAAGATGGATTCGTTTATGAAGTTGAAGAAAATGCTAGGCATGATAAGTTACGAAAACTTAGTTTAAGGGAGGCAATGTAGTAGAATTAAACTAAGTATCCTAGTATCCTATTGGGTTTATAATTTGTAATTTAATAATTCTATTAGATTTAGAATTATTAATCATATTGGGTTTTGGTTAGTAGTTATCAAATCCAATAGGTATAGGGTTTAGTTGAGTTACATAAATAGGGACATATTATTCATGATTTTATATCAGAGAAAAACACACAGAGAAATACAGAGAAAAATTCCGCCGGCATTTTTCTAAAAATTGGCCGCACGGTTTTTTGTAAGCTTTGAGCAAATTTTGTTCCTTTCATTCAGCTTCCAATTTTGTTTACACGGCAAGTTGCATGGTTTTGTCCTTTTCTTGTTTGTTACTTGATCAAAGTCATCCACGGCCAAGTCATTCAACAAATTCAACCAATTTTGTTTTCTTTGTGGACCCGAAAGTCAAAATCAATTTGTTTCTTTTGTTTGCTTCAGTCGCCTGCCAAGTCAACTTCCAAAATTCAAGTTTTTCTTGAATTGTTTTGCCTACGGGTTTTGGAGTATTTTGGGATTTAATATTTTTGATCCCAACATTTTGGCTGTCAAGTCTTATTATGTATATGGCATGCCCAGACTTTTGGAAAGACTTGAGCTTCAACATTACTAATTTTAATATGTCAACTTAAAGCGTAATGCAAAACAAACAATGCCTAAACTGATGAAATTGACCTTGAAAAATAAATATATAACTCTCAATAAATAACTGAAACTCACTTAAAAAATGCAATTTTCTAATTTATTCAGCACTGGTAAAAATGAATACCCTACTATCTACAATGGGTTGTAAAAAATTGGAGCAAAATAATACTTTTTCTATTCCAAAAAAAAAAAAAAAAAAGAGAGTACACTTTCAATTTGGTATAACTTTTTTTTTTTAAATTACAAGGTACAACACAATTAATGTATGATTAAGTATATAATTTTATATTTATATCCTTACTTTTTAATTTGAGTTATACATTATCATTTTATTAGTACGAATAATATAAGAATTTTATAACAACATTGGACTTCCTTTTTTTTTTTAAATAAGAATATTTTTAAAATTAATTTTTTTTTTAGCACGGAAGTAGTAATATGTAACTTAAGTTGTGCAAAGACTGCATTGGCCTAAAGATATACTATTTCAAAGGTATTGAAATATATCTTCCCTATGAAGAGACTGCAGGAAGAGCAAAGAAAACTAAAATCCAACAATAATTAAAGAGCAAGAAAGAGAAGAAAAGAAAGTTTGTTTTGTAGTTGTGCAAAGGGCTCTATCAAGCGGTGATGGGAAAAAATGACGTGGTTGCATAGATATAAAACAATATCCATCTCTTCACATTTTGCCACGTGTATTAATTTTATATTCATAATTATCTTATGTATTACTGCCTAAGTAATTTTTATTCTTTACCATCATTATGTGAATAATTTTATACTATTTTAATTTTTTGATAAGTTATTAAATTCATGTTCAAGTTACATACAACTACTAACAAGATAACAAATTATTTGGTTGTTCAATTGTCTTTTAAAATTTTCAATTTAGAAACTTTTAAAGGGTCAATAACTACACACAATCTGTATTTATGTCACATATATAATTAACTACTTTATAATCTGGCCACCTATTCTTATTTATAGGTTTGTCTGTATCTCAATTCTCAATTCTCAATTTTAATTAGCATACCAAACTTATTTATCCACTAATATATATAATTTGAGTTTTAAAGTTTAGGATAAATAATCAAAGTTATTAAACTTATCTATAAACTGCCAAAGCATTTAAACATTGAGGTTCAAATATAGGGGCACTGACATTAAAACCATAGGGCTAATTTTTGAGGTGTTGGCATAAAAGTATGTGATACACTTACTAAGAAAAACTCAATTACCAAAAAGGTTAGAAGCGAAGTGAGACATACTGATTTTTGTTAAGCTACCATCATGCCTGATCTCACGAAACAAGCTTTATATCCTCCCCCACCCTCAGCCTTTAGATCCATTTAGCCAGATCTTCGAAGTTTCTTTCCGAGTTAATACCCATTATTCTCAAGATCCATCAAGTCATCCCTCTCAACACATTTCTTGGTTTATGAATAAAAAGATGAAAACTTGAGAGATTATAAATTGGGTAAAGAACAATTTTTTTAATGATATTTAGTTCAAGAATTTTTCTATCATTTTTTTCTTTACATATCTAATTTCAATTTATCAATTGAGTATTACTCTTATATTTCTATTTCATACAAGAGAAATTTTTTTTATCAAATCAAGACAGTCAAGAGGATACAGTGTTTACTTTTAAGAAATTCATTGAATTGTGAATTTTTTTGTAATTATTAACTTCGCATTAAAGCTAAAAATTACAATAAGTTTCATTTACTACAAAACTTTTTGTAATTATTATCTTTTAGTAGTTTCAACTAATTTCTTATCACTAAAAGAAAAGTAGCCTTTAGTAAAGAAAAATATGGTGACAAAATAAAATCTCGTAACCAAATACCTCCATTAGTGACAAAAAATTTTACCGTCACCAATTTTTCATCTATTCTCCAACTTTAGTGACAAGTCATCAAAAGTTGTCACCATTTCATCACTAAAAACTGTGACGGGAGTGTTTCCCGCCAATTAGACACAATTAGCAATGAGAAATTGATGACGAGATTCACTCTCGTCACTAAAATCATAAAATTTATTCATTGGTGACGAAATTTTTTTCATCACCAATTTCTTATTATATATGTAACTTATACTAGTTATATATGATTGTTAATAAAATTCTTAATTATATGGATATAAGTGAAATATCTTTAATTCAAATATAGAAACAAAAATTTAGTGTATTATAAAAATGAATTTTCTGGTGCAAAGGAAAATTTAATTAGTAAAATAGTCACAATAGTTATAATCTTTTAATTCACAAATATATATATATATATATATATATATATATATATATATATATATATATATACAAATACACACACATATGCAGTTTCAGTGTATAATATTATTAAATATGGAGATATAAAATATTTATTTTAGTGTGTAATGAAACTGAATATTATAAATTTTAAGAAGAAAATATGTATTAAGCCATATAATTTGGGATAGAGTAAATAAAATGTTTTGGGCTAAATTGATTGGGGCAAAACTTATAAAATGATTGGTAGGACTAGTCATGGTTTGGTTATTCGATTTATTCGGTTTATTCGAATCGATTTATTCGGTTTGATATTTTTGAACCCCTTACCCAAAAACCGAATAAGAATTGAAAAACCGAACCGAATTTCTTATTCGGTTTTTGATTCAGTTCGGTTTGAACCGAATAAAACCGAATAAGAAATTCGGTTTCTTATTCGGTTTGAATTAAACCGAATTTCTTTTTTTTTTTTTTTTCAAATGCTATGAAATGACATGAACCCTCATCAATCATCATAGCATCACCAACACTAGACTGCATTTTATTCAACCCAAAATCCAAATGAACAGGATAAAAAACACCAAATGTAAATAAATAAATATAATAGTACCACCCCCATTCACAATCCAGTTGAGAAAAAAATCACACAAGCTACTGTCCTAACAATTTATGCGGGAAATAGTAAGCAATGAAGAGGATTAGCTTGTCAACTAGTGCTGCATCATTGGAACCTAA
The DNA here is from genome assembly GCA_020080225.1 of Gynochthodes officinalis. Lineage (NCBI taxonomy): Eukaryota > Viridiplantae > Streptophyta > Magnoliopsida > Gentianales > Rubiaceae > Gynochthodes > Gynochthodes officinalis. The sequence continues at coordinate 16,723,950 of CM034615.1, read as the reverse complement.
TTCTCCAAGGTCAACCCTTGTTCCACTCCTTGAACCAGTGCTGAAATTTTTCTTAGTGGACAAGATACGCCACAGCCGACAAGTCTTCGCATGCTTTTGACAACTCCTACTCACGCAGTGTTTGGCCTCTGGCGTAAGTTCGATGATACCTTTATGCGGCCAGTGTTTGTGGGCCGGGGTTTTGTCCCTGTTGTTCCTGGTTCACCAACAGAAAGGGGTCTGCCTTAGATTGCTCACTTTGAACCTAAGTCAAATATAAAATGAATTTAATTGGATACACTTTGATCAGTAACATCTGCCGTAGTTAACACAAAATTATAGAGAGCATATATATGTAACATCTGCCTCTCAATTCACACATACCAATGCCACCGTCATAACCAACACAAACAGATTCGCAACAACTTCAGCCCAAACAGAACTGTTATAGCCCAAGTTAACACAAAATCATGTTGAAGATAGACATAGAAATTATAGAGAGTTTATATATGTAACATTTGCTTCTCAATCCACACATACCAATGCCACTGTCATAACCAACACAAACAGAACCGCAGCCACTTTAGCCCAAATAGAACCGCTACCGCCCAAAGTTAACACAAAATTATGCCTTAAATAAATCCACATACGTATCCATCAAATCTCACCTCTTGGTCCAACCCCTTCTCCAAATAGAAACTGCACACAGTAAACTACCCCACTTTCCTTCAAGATTGAAAATTTTTCACAAACATATTTCGATTATTTTCCACAATTTACCCATCAAAATCATAACACCGTGGTGCATTTTGTTTTTTCCTCACTCATAAAGTTAAACTTTCTAACCATGATCACAATTTAACAACTATAATCTCCAAAACAAACCAACAAAAATCATCAATTAAGCAATAAAACCTAATCAAATTAACATGATAAACAAAATCAAAATCATCATTATCAACCAAAAGATAATAATTCACAGAACCCAAAAGAAAAAAAAAATCTAACTACTTAACAGTTTGAAACCTTCACGCCCCACAAGCCGATGCCTTCAAGAAAAAAAAATCAATCAATAATATACAAATAATATTAGAAATCACTATTATAAAAGGTGTGATGCATAGCGATTAGAAATCACTTAGGTTCAAAGTGAGTAATCTAAGGCAGACCCCTTTGATCCTACACGTTTTTACATTTATTTGTTGATGTATATTCTTATAACTATCTTGCATTATTACTAAGTCTTTATTGATGAGCAACAAAGATACTAGCAGAACTCCAGCTGCATCAACCCAGCCATACAAAGATAAGGTGCAAGAAATTCACCAGAAATGCAAAAAAAAAAAAAAAAAAAAAGGATAGCAAAGTTTTACCAAGAAGATAATCACAAAACAGATTCATGCCACCAGAAATGCAAAATATATATATATATATATATATATATATTCATATTCATGCCACCAAGAAGATAATCAAAAAAACAGAATCTTGACATGGCATTTAAGCTTAGCAACATAATCATAATTGATGTTCTAATGTATGGATGTGATACACCAAGTTTAATAAGAGAAAAACTTGCAGTTCAGCTATGCAATCAAGAACTAAATATGTTATACTAAGAAGTTGAACAACCAAATGTAGGAAGAAGACGAATTTATTAAATAAGAGTTTCAATCATTTACAAAGAAAGGAAGCATGGCTTACAAAAAGCATGGCTTGAACCAATTGAACTACTGAACATCAATAATTGCCGATTCAGCTAGTGGTTGAGGTATTTCTGCCATACAAGAGGGGAAAAAAATTAAAAAAAGAAAGGGTGAAATTCAACAAAATATGAAACAACTCTAAATAAAGATATAATGTAGACAATAGTGATCATCTCGTTCAAAATTTTCAAGATCTTCAAGATTTTCTTCCACATTCACAGGGCTTTCACTTGAGCAGAGCCAATCTTAGGTATAACTCCTAAATGCATCAAGAAATCTCCCTCCAGTACTAAAAACAGATTCCGATGCCACCGTGGACATTGGAATAGCTAAAATGTCACGAGCCATCAAAGACAATATAGGGAACCTCAGACTATTAATCTTCCACCAGCCTAAAACACTAAAGTTGGCATCACTAGTTTCGAGATCTTCATCCGCAATTTCAGTCAAATACCTATCCAACTCAAACTTAGCATCTCCACTATCTTCCAACCTTTTCCTTTTTAAGGTGTCTTTTAATTCTCTCAATGCCATTTTGCTTCTAGATTCACCAACCTTATTTGTTTGGATTGAGCTTGAACTTGGGGAGCTATACTTATCAGGAGGAGTGGAATGAGGTAAAGATGGAACAGTAGGTGTGAAATAAATCCTTTTGTAGTCATTAAATAACTCAACAAATCCAGCTTTTACATGTGCAGCTTGTTTTACCCCTTCATGTTCACCATACATCCGAACCAAAATTGCTTGGATACAATCAAATTTATTATTCAGATCAAGCATACTAGCAATGAAAACAAGCATATTAAATTTTTTAGGCATTCCCCAATATTTGTCATATTTTATTTCCATCATAGCTGCCACATTTGCCAAGTGCTCATCTTCACTCACAATACTTCTTTTCAACAAGTCATGAATAACACAAATATCATCCAAGAAAGAGTCTGAGGTGACATACTTAGAACCAGAAAGTTTTATAGTCAAATCATAGAAATGTTGAAGAAACATAACTAGTGCCTTAACATTTTTCCAATCATCAGAAGTTGGAGCACTAATTTTAACCACAACATGCTCCCTATACGTTGCATCCTCTAAATACAATCTATCAAATGCTCGCTGATATAATATTGCAACATTCAACATCAAATAAGTAAAATTCCAGCGAGTTGAAACATCAAGGACTGAAGATTTAGAGCTATCACATTTTTCTACAATAGCAAAATTCGTGAACCTTTTAATCCTAGCTGGTGATTACCTAACAAACTTCACTGTTACCCTAACTTTGTTAACTGACTCTCCAACCATTTTCAAACCATCTTGAACAATTAAGTTCAAGATATGAGCTGCACATCTAACATGCAACCATTTTCCTTACAACACACATCAATCATCCCAATTGACAATTTTATCTCTAATGTAAGCAACAGCAACATCATTTGAACTTGCATTATCAACAGTAATTGTGAAAACATTTTGCCAATCCCAATCAACTAAAGTTGCCTCAAGAACTTTTCCAATGTTGTGACCCCTATGACTTGACACAGAACAGAAATTTATTACCTTCTTTTGCAATTTCCAATCTTGATAAATGAAGTAAGCAGTCACACACATATAATTTATTTGTTGCAAAGAGGTCCATGTGTCTATAGTCAAACAGATAGTATTGGCTGAATTTTTCATTTGACATTTTAGCTTTGTCTTTTCATCACAAAACAATTGGTAACAATCCCTACTTATTGTACTCCTAGAAGGGACGACATGTAAAGGTTGACATACTTTCATGTATCGTCTAAAAAATGCTCTTTCTACAAAGCTAAAGGGAAGTTCCTCAGCAATAATCATCTCAACTAGAGACTTCTAGCCTTCTTTTGGTCAAATTTCCAAGCAATCAAACTAGTGGTGGCCATTTCACTATTTAAATCATGACCACTAGAGCTAGTTGGTCGGGTTGTCGAAGCCCCCAAAATTAATTCAGATCTTCAAACTAACTACAATTGATTTGTAGTAGTAGTGGACCAGTTCGAATCCCACAGGGAGCTATGTGTTGAGGGGGGTTCTTAGCACTTGAGATGAAAAGGAAATAAAAGAAAAAGGTTAATACCAACTCTAATAGTAATAAATAAAAGAAAATTATAAAAGAAATTACTAAAAATATGTAAAAGAAATTCTTCAATCTTACCAAGCTCCGATCCAAGGAAGTGTAGTTGTACCGAATATATCTAGATCATAGGATTCTAAAGACACTTTTTCATTCAAGCATTTAAATGAAAATTTCGCAGGATAGCCATGACAAAATTTTGAGTTTTCTTATTCTATTTGTTTGAACCTAGCATTCACAACAAACCTTACTAACAAATGACTGGGGGCGATAGCGTTCCATATCATTTGATAGTAGCACTAAGAATCTTGAAAACAGTTAAAACAAAAACCAACAATTGAGATAGCTAAAATTGAAAATCTTTGTCTCATTAATTCCCTTTGAATCATAAATGCATGATTACTGTCACTTTACACACGCAAAAAGATTTAAATGCTACTTATACTAAATGTTCCGGACAATTACGGATCAAGAATAAATAGATAGCTATAGGAAGAAAAATGAAAATAAGTTGTCAATTTATTTATCATTCAAAATCCATAAAAATAGAATGCAAGAAATAATGATTACTTGAATGCAAAGGATTATGAAACTATGAACAAAACTTCACTAAATATATTGGCATTAACACCCCTTGGAACGGAAAGGAAGTAGTTTAGCCACTCATGGTAGCAAAACTATTCTAACTTTATTCTAAAAAGAAAGAGAAGTACAAAAGAAAGGGAAAATTCTGCAGAAAATTAAAGGAAAGACTTATGTCTTCCAAGTTCACTAACCCTCCTATTTATAGCCTTCTTCTCTAACAACCTTCCTAAAGACTTTCTAAAATCTCTCCAACAAATCCTAAGTCTTTAAACCTTAAATTCCTAACTAATTATCCAGCCAACCATCCTATCCTATCTAATCCTATCTAATCCTAACAAATGTTATCCAATCCATTCTAACTTGAATTACAAAAGTTTAAATCAAAGGACAAATTCAAATCTTGAAATTTCAACCCAACGTTCTTTGTCTCAGCTTAAGACGTGGTCACGTGCATTTCTTTGAGTTTCACCTCCAAGACTTCATCCTTTAAGGCGTGGGCAAGAGTAATCCAAAATAGTCTTCTGTTTTGGCTCCAAAAGTGCTTCTTCAAAAATCATCTAAATCTCCATTAAATTCCATCTTTTCGCCTTAGTCCATCAACTTTACTCCCTAGGACAAAAACACCTCAATTTAGCCATTTTCATACCAAATAAAGTATTAACACCATAGTTTTGCTCTTATTGTATGGTAACAAATTAAATCCTATCACTAGTCAATTGTGTTTGCATTGAAGATTTAATATTATCAGGTAACCCAAGACAAACCAACATATGACTCCGCAATGTAGAAGTCCCAACACTCTTAGATCCACATGCATAATTTTTGGGACAATATTTACATCTACATTTTTTCTTACCATCAGCACTAATATATTCATCAAAATAATCCCAAACTGTTGACCTTTTTGGATATTCCTTACGTTTGATAGCTGATGCGGGTGTTGGACCTGCTACTGATGTGCTTTGTGCGGATTGTGTTGATCCCTCACCTTCGGTGCTTGGGGGAGGAAGATTAAAGGGATTTCAGTTTGACCTCCTTCAGCCATCTGTAAAATATGTTTAAATTTAGCAAAGGTGTGGTGGAGAAGGGCGAGAGTTGCGGCGCAGCGGAGAGAGGCAGAGAGCTACGGCGAGCTATGGCGGAGAGAGGCAGTGAGTTGCGATGAGCTGCAACGAGCTGCGGAGAGAGGCGGCGAGCTGCGGTGAAGAGGAGAGAGCTGTGAGCCTGTGGTGGAGAGAGGCAGAGAGAGTTGTGGTGGAGAGAAGAGAGCTATGGCTGACGGGCTGAGAGAGGTAGAGAGTGAGAGAGTTGCGAAAGTGCGGGTGCGGCTGTGCAGGGGAGCAGAAAGTTCAAAAATGAAGAAGGAGAAGCAGAAGCCCTAGATCAAATTCTGAAAATTAGGAATTCAGACACAAAATGGCAAAACCAAAAGGCAAAGGGAACTAATTGGATTTCAGCATTTCACTTTTATTAAATTACTAATTGGATTTGTATTTTTTTATTTTACAAATTATACCCATCATAAATGAACAAAATTATATAACAATAATATTTTATTTTATTTTATTTTATTTTAACCAACAACAAATATAAATCATTTTAATTACATCTTTAATGTATTTTTTTCTTTTAATTAAAACTCGCTACTTTAATAAAATATTTAACAAATTGTTAATTAACACATCACTTTTTTCTTTATCTACTTAATAATTAATATAATCAAATAGCAAAATATGAATATTATATCTTCATTGCTTATTTAGTTTAACTGTTTAAGTTTGTAATTGTAATATAAAAATCATTTGCATATTGTAATTATTAATTTATTAGTGTTATAAGTTAAAATATATAAGTATTACGCTATTAGCCTATTAGGCATTAGCTAAGTTAGTACTTATTACTCAAAAGTAAGATAGTATTATCTAAGTTAATGCTTAGTTAGTAATTCAGTACTTATTAGTGTTAACTAAGTTAGTATTAACTAAGTTAATACTCATTACTCAAAAGTAAGATAGTATTATCTAAGTTAATGCTTAGTTAGTAATTTAGTACTTATTAGTGTTAACTAAGTTAGTACTTATTAGTTATTACTCAAAACTAAGATAGTATTATCTAAGTTAATGCTTAGTTAGTAATTTAGTACTTATCAGTTATCACTGATATCAGTGTTAACAAAGTCAGTATTAACTAAATTAGTACTTATTAGTGTTACCTAAGTTAGTATTAACTTATGTATATTAAGTATTACTCAAAACTAAGTTAGTATTAAATAAGTACTAACTAATTTAGTGTTTAGTTCCTTAGTAAACTTAGTACTCATTAATCATTATTAGTTATTAACTTATTACTATAGCTAAGTTAGTATTAAGTATTAACTAAGTTAGTACTTCTTACTTCTTATTCTTAGTATTATAAGTTTAACTAGGTTAGTATTTAGTTGTCATAATAATTACTTGATTAATAATAACTAATTATAAGAATTAATTATCATGATATTTGACTCAATCTAAATACATATAATTAGTTTGCTAATCGTACATAATTTAGAATTTTAAATAAATAACTGTTAGTAAATATTATATAGTCATAATTGATTACTCAAAAACTCAACACTCAATCATTTAATAGTTAATACTTAGTAATCACTTAGTTAACACCAATAAGTTATTAATTATTGACAATTATATTGAATCATTGATGATATTATGAATCTATGATATTTGATTCTAGTTAAATATATAAAACATAATATTCGCATGCTATATAGTATATAGTTACATGCTACACCTTCTATATGCTTAACAACTTATGCATTATTTTATTTTTCTTTATTTGCAATTTGATATTTCATATTTATTTAACTTTAAATAAATTGATAAATTATAGTATAAACTATAAAATTTTTAGTATATAGTGTATATATTGTCCATTATCTATACATGATAAATTCTATAATAACAATAAATTAATTATACAAAAATATATATACATAACTACAAAGTTTACAATGGTTTTATAAACTATAAACCATAATTATAAAATAACATATATTTATATTAATTATTTGTGTATTAATACATCTATATATAATATATTTATAAATTATAAAAATTTGGTTTATTCGGTTTAATTATTCGATTCGGTTTCCCTATTCGATTCGGTTTACTTATTCGATTCAGTTTACTTATTCGATTCGATTTAATTATTCGATTCGGTTTTCTTATTTGATTCAGTTTTCTTTTTTGGTTCGGTTTTCTTATTCGATTCGGTTCCAATTCAATTCGATTTATTCGGTTCGGTTCAGTTTGGAGTACCCCAAACCATAATCCGAACCAAAAACTGAATAAGCAATTCGGTTCGGTTAAAACCGAATCGAATAAATCGAATTTAATTTCAATTCGGTTTATTTGGTTTTTCGGTTCGGTTTTTTTGGTCGGTTTATTCAGTTTAACCAAACCATGACCACCCCTAATGATTGGACTTGTTTGGTTAAAAATAATGATTAAGTTATGTAATTTATTCATTGGGCCAAAGTTAACTTTTTAAATTTATAGTTTTTAATTTTTAATAATTGTAGTAAGACACCCTAATACATATGAATTTGCCTACATTATTTGACTTTAAGAATAAAGTCTTTTTTTAGATACATTTTCACCTAATTATAATTGGATTTCTTTGGCTAAAAATAATGATTGGACTAAACCTAGTCTTCCTTATGCCAAACTTAGCTTGTTTGTATATAGTTGTGAATTTCTAATAATTATATTAAGATACCCTAATATTTTTGTTTGTCCATATAATTATACTTTAATCATACAGTCTTTTTAATATTAGAATACATTATTAATTAGTTTACTTGGCTTTCTTTGGTTAAGAACAACAATTAGACTAAGTATATTTTTCATTGGGTTCAGCCTGAGCTATATTAGTTAATTTATTTACGGTTCTTGACTTAAAATAATTATACTAACACACCTTCAGACTTATGAATTTACGCATATAAGTTTAATCACTTTAAGCCACTACAAGAAAATTGGTCTTTAGTGACCAAAAAGGCGGTGAAAACAACATTATTGGTCACCAAAAGTAGCATTTAGTAACGAGAAAAATGTAATCACAAAAAGTTGATCACAAATGTATGCATTCTTGACCATGTGAAAAAGTGGTCACCAAGTGATTACTAAATGATATCCTTTAATGACGAGAAATAAAAAGTGGTCACTAAATGTTATATTGTGAAAAAAAACAACCAAAAGTTGACCACATTTAATGACCAGTATTGGTGACGACAATTTCATTTGTCAAGAAAAAGTTACAAAATGTGTTTTGGTGACCAAAAAAATCTTCACTAAATTTATGATTTTTAGTGACAATGTTTTGTATTCACTAAAAGGCTATGATTGGGCTAACAATAGATTTATCATTGGGCTTGTGTTGGTTTGGCTTACAAATCAATTGAGCTTACAAATGGACCTATGATTGGGCTTAACTTTATATTAATTGGGCTTATATTATAAGAAATAAGGTTTGGGCTAAACAATTTTTTTATTGGGTCGAACTTAACTAATTTGTATTATGACACTTAATTTTCATTAATTGTATGTTGACCCCCTAATATTTATACATTTGCTATATAATTTTACTTAAAGCACATAATCATTTAGCATTAAAATACACTATTGATTAATAGCCTTCTTTGACCAAGAATTATGATTGGGTTAAACAATTCATTCACTGGACCGAAGTTAACTAATTTGTATTATGACTCTTAATTTTTAATAATTGTACTAAGACACATAATACTTATGAATTTGTTCACATAATGTTACACTAACCAAAAAAAAAAAAAAAAACCTTCTTTGATTGTCACCACTTATATAATGATTAGAATTATTTGGCTAAAGATAATAATTGGGTTATGTAATTTATTCATTGGGCCAAACTTAACTTTTTTAATTTACGGCTCTTAATTTCTAATAAGAGCACAAATACACCCTAATATATCTGAATTTGCCTACATTATTTAAAGCTCATGATTTGTCATCCTAAGATGTGGAAAATCGGAATATATGTGAAATATCATTAATTCAAATACATAAATTTGAATTTTTGGTGTATTATAAAATTGAATTTTCTAGTTTAAAAGAATTTTTAATTAAGAAAATATTCGGACCAAAAATAAAATACTTATAACCTTTTTATTCGTATCTATATATATAAAGTTTTAGTGTATAATATTATTAAATATAGATATATAAAATATTTGTTTTGGTGTGTGATGAAATTAGACATTATAAATTTTAATAAAAAGATATGTATGGGGCTATATAAGTAGGGATTTGACAAATAAAATATTTTGGCCCACATTGATTGCCCACAACTTATATAATGGTTGGACTTATTGGGCTAAAAATAATGATTGGATTATGTAATTTATCCATTAGGCCAAACTTAACTTTTTAAATTTATGCCTCTTAATTTTTTTTAATTACACTAAGACACCCTAATATGTATGAATTTGAATATATTAGTTTACTTGAAGCATAGAGTCTTTTTAGATACACAGTCAATTAATTATGATTGGATTTTTTTGGCTAAGAATAATTATTGGACTAAGCATATCCCTCCTTATACCCAACTTAGCTTACTTATATTAGGCTCTTAATTTCTAATAATTGTACTAGGAGTTATAATCTTTTAATTCATATCTTTATATATAAAGTTTTAGTGCATAATATTATTAAATATAGATAAATAAAATATTTGTTTTGGTGTGTGATGAAATTAGAAATTATAAATTTTAATACCAAGATATGTATTGGGCCATATAAGTAGGGATTTGATTAAATGAAATATTGTGGCCCACATTGATTGCCCACAACTTATATAATGATTGACTTTTTGGGTTAAGGATAATAATTGGATTATGTAATTTATCCATTGCGCTAAACTTAACTTTTTAAATTTATGCCTCTTAATTTTTATTAATTACACTAAGACACCCTAATATATATGAATTTGTCTACATTATTTTACTTCAAGAATTGAGTCTTTTTTTAGATACACTATCAGTTAATTATGATTAGATTTCTTTAGCTAAAAATAATGATTGGACTAAACATACTCTTCCTTATGCCACACTTAACTTACTTATATTATTACTCTTAATTTCTAATAATTGAACTAGAACACCCTAAAATTTTATTGGTCCATATAATTATACTTTAATCGCACATTCTTTTTAGTATTACAATACAATATTGATTAGTACTAATTGGCTTCGTTGGTTCAAAATAACAATTGAATTAAATATATTCTTTATTAGGTTGAGATTCATTAGCTTATTTATGTTATGGTTCTTAATTTAAAATAATTACACTAGAATACCTTGAAATTTATGAATTTGCACACCTAAGTTTTGTTAGTATTAAAATACACTATCAGTTAATGGTAATCAAAAGTTTTGGCATTTATTACAACTATATTTCTTTATAAGCAAATAAGGAATACAAAATATATAGTATCAAACTAGTTATAATCACTAATATAATATTATAACCAAGTAGTGGTTAGTACATGTACATATATAGTTAGACGTACAATGTATAAAAGTAGTAAATACTTATACATTATACTCTATTTGTCCAAAAAAAATAGTTCGGTTTCAACAATGTACAACTTTTTATTTATAGTCAATCAAATAGAGGTATAACTAATTTTATACCATTAATTTCCTCATTAAGGGTATTATATATCAATACACCCTTTAATGTATTCTATCTCATTAAGGTATTTTGGAAATTTTGTTGAAAAATCAGCTTTGACTTTTGAAACTATATATATATATATACTCTCTCTGTCCCAAAAAAAATAAAGAATTCAATTTCGAAACAAGTTTTTGTCCCAAAAAATAGTATAGTTTCACAAAAACTTGTTTCGAAATTGAATTCTTTTTTTTTGGGACAGAGAGAGTACATATATATATATATATATATATATATATATATATATATATATATAGTTAGAACTAAAATCTATAATATAAGTAGTTAATACATTTATATAGTAGTTATGTAGTTATAATAAAAGTAATTATTACAAAGCCTAAGTATTTTAGTGCTATACACATACTTTTAATATACATAATTTCTTCAATTTAAACATGAAAATATAAATATTATTTTTTTCTCTAAATTATTTTTAAAAATAATTTCACTTTAGCCATTTAATAACTAATTAGCATTTCAAAATAAAAATTTAAAAGAAAATTTCAAATCAGAATTTTATTAAATCAACATCGTATTGTAGAGTAAAAAATTGATTACTATGTAAAAAACATAATTTTTTAAAATAAGTAATAACTGAATAAAAATTTTAAATGATTAAAAGACGAAAATGAATTTAGGTACGAGGGAAAAGCCGGAGGCGCTCCAAAGTTTGAAAAAATTTTGGCGACTTTTATTAACACTTAAACAAAAATTCATCTAACACTTCCATCTCTTAGCAACATTCTTTGCCCAAACTTTACTCTCCAAACGCCATCTCTCCCAACTCATTTTACACAAAACAGCTTGTGAAACCCTTGTTCTTGATCTTTCTCAATCAGTGACCATTGCGAGGCCAAGAATTCCTCTCTTTTTTATCCAATCGGAACTTCCCTTATCCATCGCCACTTCCCTCCTCCTCCTCAAGGTTATTCATTCAACGTCCCCAATTGCAACAACACAAAGAGTAAGAATTGACAAGTCTTTGCTTCATATATCGGGGGCCAACTCTAAAGCTGAGCTCTGGGCTGCTACTTGGCTCCGAGTTCACTGTTTCTATGACTTTGAAGATGAGTCCTTTGGCATCGAAGTCAGTCTGAGCCTGATTCTAAGTCAACCCAATTTAGCTTTTTCTTTTGCTTTTTTTTTCTTCCCTAAATTCATTGATTAAAGTTTAGTACTTTAGTTGTTGGGCTCTTTTTTCCCTTAGTTGGCTTGATTGATTTAGTTTAATTTCGTTGTTTATGTGTGAAATCCCCTTTGAGATTTTTGTGATTTAGTTGGTTAATAATTGCTGGGTTAAGTCAGAATATAGAATTTTGTTGAAATAAAGATCAAAGTTTGTGAATTCAATCGTAGATCAAAGTTTTAGGAACCCTTGGTTTTGGTTTGGTTTCGGAAAAGGTGGAGTAGGGTGATATAATGGAGGAGTTTCTATTTCCCTTTCCTAGTTTTCTTGTTCTTGATCTATTTGTGCTTATTGATCATAAACAAATAAATCATCGTGTTCTTGTCAAATTTCATGTTGCCAAGAAAAAAAAAAATCTGCTAGCCGACTTGCTTGTTAATGTCCCAAATTAGTTTTCCCCAAAGTCATTAGTTTCTTTGTCTCATTTTGTTCCATCCAAATTGCTTGTGTCTGAAATCTTATTTTGCACCAATCCATCCATATCGTCCAGCTTATTTTCCTTGGCTGAAAACATAAAATTTGCTAATCAAAATTGTTCCCCACAGTGATCTTAGCAAGTCGTGTGTTCCTGGACTAATGTATAATTACTCATGTTCCACTTTTATTGTTGACGTGCTGTTTTTATCTAAATTTCTGATCTATGATCATTATGTCCATGAACATTATTTTATTCGACTGAGAGCATATAGCCTTGTCCAAATTCGTTTTTTTTCTGCGTGTAATTATCATTAACTACTGTCCAAAATTTTCTTGTCCTTGCCAAAACAACGTGATATTTTCCCAAATAAAATAAAATAAAATATTGCTAAACCGCAACTTGTCCAAGTTCTTTTCTAATGTGGATTGTATTAGTGCCGCGTTTGAGGATCAATTTGATAGGAAGAAGTCCGATTGGAAGGTGAAACGGTATGGTGACTAGAATTGGCGGACTGGGTCGACGACACCGTTTCGAGCTCAAATTCAGCCGTCTAAAGAAACATGGTATGGGGATCAATACTCATCGCTTTCCTATGACCAATGATGGATTTCGGCGATCCGGGATCGTTTACTTGGAGTTTTCTATTTTTTTTTAGTTTTTTCTTTTTTTTGAATTTTATTATATTTTAGGAACTTTTATAATTTAAGGGCAGCTTGTAATTTTGGGTATTTGAAGTGTCTTAAGCCTAGTAGGACTGTGTTTAGGCCTTTATAAGTGATAAGTGAAATAAAAGATAACTTTTAGGTTAAGATATCTCTGTTATCTTATCTAATTATGGGAGAATTTAGCCTTATCTAACTTGAATGGCTATTTTGTAGGAGAAAGATTGCTTGGAGAAAGATAAGACCAAAGATTGCTTGTGTAAAAAGAAAAGCCACGATTTTGTTAAAGAAAAGAAGAAGCTGGGATACTGATGCCATGGCATGTAACTCTTCATGCCATAGCATTGAGGAAATTGGCAGACTTACGGAAATTGAAAGGATTACGCAATTCAGACTTCTGTTAAGACTTCTGTAGATGCAGCCGCAGGTGGTACTTTAATGGGTAAATCACTAGAGGAAGCATATAATTTGCTGGAGGAAATATCTTCAAACAATTTTCAGTGGTCTAATGAGAAAAATCAACAAAGGAAGGTGCCTGGAATGTATGGAGTAGATAAAGTAGATTTGTTGAGTGCTAAAATTGATTCATTGACTAATATGTTTGCAAAATTAAGCAGTGCAAATGTTATCTCCAATTCTATTTTATGCTGTGAAAATTGTGGAGGATCTCACACCACTGCCGAGTGTTTGCAGGTAGTAAATGCACAATTTGCTCAAAATTTTAACATGCCACAGCAGCACAACCCATATTCCAACACGTATAATCCAGGTTGGAGGAATCACCCGAACTTTTCATGGACAAATCAGAATACTGCCGAAAGCAGTAACATGAGACAATTCAACCCAGCAGGATTTCAGCCAAGACCACATCAAGCTGAGGTAAAACCATCATGGGAAGTAGCGATAGAAAATTTGACCGGTGCTACTTCAGCCAGATTTGAAAAACTGGAAGCAAAGTTGGATCAAGTTGTGGCAGTAAACAAAAATCTGGAATTTCAGATAGGCCAGATAGCCAATGCTGTGAATGCTAGAGACAAAGGAAAGCTACCTAGCATACCAGAAATAAATCCCAAAGAGCAGTGTAAAGCAATAACACTGCGCAGTGGAAAGCAGTTGGGTGAAGAGAACAAGAAGGAACAAGAAGACGAACTTTTGACACCGGCAAAAGAAGAAAAGGTAATGGAGGAAGAACCTGAGACTGGAGGAGATCACTCGAGGAAAGCTCCTATAGAAGTGAAGGAACCTGAACCTTATGTTCCACCAATACCATTCCCTCAAAGATTGAAGAAATTTAGAGACGACAAGCAATTCCAGAAATTTATTCAAGTGTTCAAGCAATTACACATCAACATACCTTTTGCTGATGCTCTTGCTCAAATCCCTGCATATCCTAAATTTTTGAAGGAAATCATGTCTAACAAAAAGAAGCTGGAAGATTTTGACACAATACCTTTGACTGAGGAAACAAGTGCTCTAATTCAAAATAAATTACCTCAAAAGCTCAAAGATCCAGGGAGTTTTTCTATTCCTTGTACCATTGGTGAATTAAATTTTTCTAAGGGTTTATGTGATTTAGGAGCTAGTGTTTCTTTAATGCCCTTATCTGTTTCAAAAAAATTAGGATTGAAGAAGTTGCAACCTACTAATGTTACTTTACAATTGGCTGATAGGTCTTTAACACATCCAGTGGGAATTTTGGAAAACGTACTTGTCAAGGTAAAAATTTTTTTTATTCCCACAGATTTTGTAGTGTTAGATATAGATGAAGATGTTGAGATTCCAATCATTTTGGGAAGAGGCTTTTTAGCCACAGCTGGTGCAGTTATTGATGTGAAACATGGTAAATTAACTTTTAGTGTTGGTGATGAGCAAGTAGAATTCAATGTCTTTAAATCTTGCAAATATCCTTCTTTTACTTACCATGTTTACTGTGTGGATGTTTTTACTAAACCTACTGATGAGTTTGTTAGAATTGACAAATCAAAGGATCCTTTGGAGGAGTGCTTGGTTAGTGCAGGAACTACACAGGATGAGGATGAAGAAATTTTGTTGATGGCAAGTGCATTGGAAGGGGTCGATTTCAGTCCCCAACAACGAGTTGGGATAATAAGGAGATGTGTACCCCAAGAGGATGTCTCGAATATACTAAACCACTGTCATTCTTTGGAATGTGGAGAACAATCCGTACCAAATGGAGTTGCATACTCCTTGTTCAGCCCACAAACAAACTGATTAATGAAAAGTCGAGCTAAAGACTATAAACAAGCACTTTGTTGTTTTATTTCTTTGTTGCTTTATTTCCTTCTTATTTTGATTTCTAGTTTAAGTCAATAAAGTTTTTCCTTGTATTTTTACATGTTTCTAAAGACTGCAGACACTGGACAAAGAAGAGTCAACCGTAGATGAGGGACAATTTTCTCTTCTATGCTATGGCATGCAATTTTGAGTGCCATGGCATCACACACTTCATGGCGACAGGAGGCTTGGACAGAAAGATTTAACCGCTGCGGCGCTTATTTCAGCGCAGCGGCGGTTCACTTATAAATTTTTTTCCAATGCCATGGCATGTAATTTTCGATGCCATGGCATAATGCATTTAAAAAAATAAAAAAATAAAAAAGTTGCTCCACCACTTATTGGTCCTGTGGGTTGCCACCATTACCTGCTTTCTCGCACAAGAACAACAACATGAGTGATGATTCTACTTGACTCAAGACAAGGGAAGTCCTCCTTTTATATATTTGATTTTTTGTCAATTTTCTTAATTTTGAAACATTGGGGACAATGTTTAATTCAGTTGGGGGGGAGTACTTTTGTGTTTACTTCATTTTTGTTTTTGTGTTTACTTCATTTTTGTGTTAGTTTTTTTTATTATTATTTTATCACTTTTGTGTTAGTTTTGATTTAAAAATTTTAAAAAAAAAAGAAAACAAAAATTTTAAAAATAATAATAATAAATAATAATAAGAAAAAAAAATTTAAAATTTTTTTTTATAAAAAAGAATTATTTTATGCTGAAATTAGTTGTTATGATCTATGATGAGATTGGTTTAAACCTCAAGCTTATAGGAATATAAAAATGCTATGAGAATGAGTAACTCAATCTTTTGATGTGACTTTTACCTTGTTTAACATGACTGGAATTTCTTTGAGCACAACTATGATCAGTCCGTTGTTTTATGTGAAAAGTCTGTATAAACCAAAGGTCTATATCCTTTTGATATCACAATTTGATTTGATTTGGAGATGAAGGTCATAGGCAGTTCTTTGGCCGTTTGAACCTTTCAAGCTAACCCGGTTATGTATCTTATCCATTGAACCTATTTTGAGCATAAATGATAGAATGGAAAGAACCACCATTCAAGAGTATTTTTTTTTTCATAACCTCTTTTACTACCTTATAGCCTTATTCATGTTAAATTTTTATCCTTCTAAAATCCCTTAAAAAGAGTTTAAATGCACTTTGGTATATATGATACAAGGGAAAGAGGGAGATATGGAGTCCAATGTGAGGTACAAAAAAAAAATGGGTAGAAGAGGAGATAGGTTATGGGCTTAAAAGATAAAGTCTCTTGATGCATGGGGTTGAAGGAGAGTTCTTATGCTGTTATGAATAATGTTCTGTTTATTGTTGATTTATTTTGTATTCAAAAAAAAAAAAAGAAGACAAAAAAAAGAAGAAGAAGAAGAAAAGAACAGAATAGAAGAAAAGGAGGAAAAAGAAAGAGAAAAGAAGATGAAGCGAACTTATTCTGTTGTTCGGCCTCAAAGAATGCTTGGTTGGTGTACATTGTCAAAAGAGACTAGAGTACAATAAGTTGGGGGTTGTGATGGAAGGTGCTACAAATTTAAAAGTATCATCACTTTGTCTTTACAAGAATTAAACTCTTTTCTTTGATTTTATATCTTTTCCCCTTCTTTGATAGCCAATCCTGAGCCTAACGTTACAAGCTAAAAGTCCTACTTGATCCAAATTGAGTTGGTTGTTTTTATATAAAGGATGTGGATATTTGTTTTATGCAACTGGCTTTAATCTGGAATGATGGGATGTGATCCATAGCACACACACACTCTGGTGATGTTAAGCAGGTTTAGGTTGCTCTTTTGATTGGTCTTACTCATGAATGTGGTGTTTTAACTTTCCTGTGGGTATTGGTTGGAATCTCTGAGATTTAAGATAACAACTGATTTCAGATAATTATTCCTTTTTGCTTGAGGACAAGCAAGTGTTCAAGTTGGGGGTATTTTGATAAGTGAAATAAAAGATAACTTTTAGGTTAAGATATCTCTGTTATCTTATCTAATTATGGGAGAATTTAGCCTTATCTAACTTGAATGGCTATTTTGTAGGAGAAAGATTGCTTGGAGAAAGATAAGACCAAAGATTGCTTGTGTAAAAAGAAAAGCCACGATTTTGTTAAAGAAAAGAAGAAGCTGGGATACTGATGCCATGGCATGTAACTTTTCATGCCATAGCATTGAGGAAATTGGCAGACTTACGGAAATTGAAAGGATTACGCAATTCAGAATCGTTCAGATCAGAGAATGACTTCTACACAACTTGGACTTCTACTCTTCATGGAGCAGAACAAGTATAAATGAAGGAGAGCACAATACAAACAGGAGAACCCGTAGACAACAACACAACAATAGCAATAGAGATAGTTTTACGTAGTTTTATGTTCATGCAAGCCATGTTTAGTGGCTGAAACTCTTTTCTTTAGGACAGGGATGTAACCATCATTACTTGAGTTTCATTTATATAATTGTGGTATTATCCAATATCTGATTTATTCGGTATTAATTCTTGTAAATGTTTGATCACCATTTGCATGTTTAAGGTATTGGTGAAGAGGCGACAACTGACATCAATATTAGTTCGTGAATTCTTCAGACTTTAATTGTGAATCACGATAGTAGATTCTCAATTTCTGCAGCATAATATTCTGTTGTTCATCATGCATTCATAGTAATTTTGGAGTCACGAAAGTAGTCCCATAATTATTATTTGGATAGTAATATTATACTCTGAGAGGAGATAATATTTAATTAGGTGAATAGTTGTGAGGATTTATCACAAAATAATTATATGAATGGAATTTATAGTAATGGTTGGTGAAATCCCAAGTCCTAAAGTTTGTTAATCTGAATTCTTTTAGTTGAACATTTTTAATATTGCTTGATTTTTATTACTACATCCACTTTTCTTTTATATGTTGATCTAGATAATAGGTATTAATATTGCTTAACCGGTAGTTGTTCACCTCCCTGTGGGACGATACTCGTAATTATACTATAATTGCATGACTTGAATTGAGTGGTTAAAAATAACACGAGTCAATAAGCTTGTTTAGGGTTTCTTTTGGAGAGGGATTATTATTATTATTATTTGCGGAAATTGATTTTAGCCCAAGTGCTTTTCTACGCGGAACGCTGAGTCATTTTCTAGTGGTATATTATTGTATATTATTCAAGTTGGTTTTTTGCTATTTAGCTAGTCATGTTTAAGTTTCCCAATTGTCTCATTCCTATATTTATAAGACAGTTCATAGTTATGTTGTCCTATATTTTGTGATTTTTGTATAGGTTAATATGTTAATACTTAGCCATTCTTCATCCATTTGCAGCTGGAGTACCAAATCTTGCTGTGGTGGAAACTGTTGATGACAAGATGGTATACAAACTTAAAAGCTGGAGGTATTTCTCTTATAGAGTTTAGGTCTTTTGCACTATTAGTTCTAATATTAGCACTGCTGCAGTTTTATTTTGCTATTAGCAGAAAGTGTCTTAATTATTATTTTCGAAGTAGTATCTGGTACACTGTGAGTCTGTAAGTACACTAGCTATAAAGGAATTCCACTATAAAGGAGTACACTAGCTATGAAGTTGATGTTTGGAAGTTATTGTGACTCGAGAGCAATTTTGTGCTATTATTATAAATTATAGTTGTTTGGGAATTGGTTTTAAGAGAAAAGAGTTAATCTTGGAATTGGTTCATCGTTGCCGATTTGCAGTCCTTGGTCTGTCGTTGCCCAGATCTTGGAAGCCTAGAGTGACAACCGTCGGCCGATTTGCAGTGCAGTTGGTCCATTGTTGCCCGTCTATATGTGTTGCACTGTATGGTTTTTTTTTTAATATAGCTTTGATGTGTATTTATTATGATAATGACAAAGAACTTTGTAGAGCCTCTTGTACATCAGCTCTCTCAGCTGGGAACTGCCTTTAAGTTCAATATTTTGAATTATTTTTGTAGTAGATATTATCCTGGATAAAGGTATGGGAAGTTTCTTGAAGTGCAGAATATGTTGTCCATTAATTTTCATTTTTTTTTATTGGACACCTAGTGTTTTTGTTCTATATGTTATCTGATAATTGTTTATATTTGTGAAGTAATTAAATCTACTAACACTTTTCAAATGCATTTGATTGTAGCTTCTGATTTGCCCAGGATTTTACCATTATCTCTGCAGGATTTGATGCTGCAAGGGGTGATTCCCTTGGAGGCTATGATGTAAGGAATATTTTCCTCATCAGAATGTCCTTTTATTCCATCCCTTCCCTTGGAATAAGTCTGATTTTTTGGATTGTTGTAGCAGTGATTGTTGGAAGGTGTAGTTAAAATAATAATAGTAGTAGCAGTAGTAGTAGCAGCAGCAGCATATACTACTATGCTACTACTACTGCTACAAATAGCATATAAAAGGCACAAGTAAAGGTCACAAGTAATAGTAGTCTTTGAACTGGTTTCATTGATCTTATCATCTTTTGATAATTGGGATTTGATTGAACTGGTGGACTGTCCTTTGATTGTTTGACCCCATAATGCAATTTTGTAAAAGTGATCTCATCTCTTTCGCTAAAGCTACCTTATGCTTGCTTTCATATCCCTTTCATAACTCAAGTGCTGTATTTTTTAACTTAGTTGATCATTTTCCTTTTTCCCTGGTTCTTCTTCTTGTCCACCTTTTAATTAGCATGATATTTGCTGCTGAACATTTTCTGCTATTTGACCTGCTAAATGGTTATTGACTTTAGCTCTTGATTGGATACCAAATGACCTGCTAAATGGTTATTGACTTTAGCTCTTGATTAGATACCAAAACTTTTTGTTGGGACAAAAGTTTATCATGCTTTGCTTCCTTGTTCCCTGCTCTCAAACTAAGCTGAGTGAGACTCCAGCTGAACTATGTACTTACGACTGTATTTCCCAAATAAGGAAAAGAAATAGTGGGACTTGTGTTTCTTGGATGTATTAAGTTGTTGTTTGAATTGTTGTGTGAGCTGACTGTGTTTCCCAAAGAAGGAAAAGAAATAGTGAGGGCTTATATGTTCCTTGGATGTGTTAAACTGCTGTTTGAATTGTTGAGTGAGATGCTTAAGATTGCTTTTTAGCTTTTTTAGCTTTCCTTGTGCTATCCATGTTATTTGTTGGCATTAGTAGTGGATCATGATATACTTGTGATCGTAGGATATCATTTGCAGAGTTCTGTCATCTAAATGCATGTGAGATAGGTGAATTAACATTTGGGAAGATCATACTCATTTTGGATTGGATGTACCTTTCCTTGCAAATGGGCTAATTTTGTTATCTGCATTCTAGAAAGAAAGTAGCACATCATGTTTTGGTTATTTAACTTACTCAAACACATTTATTTGACCGGGGAAGAAGAGACCTTTGAGTGTTCAGCTTTAGCTGTGTAGTCTTTTTTCTCCTCCATTCAGCTTGATTTAAAATACATCTCTTTCTTCTTCCTTTAAATACTTTTGGTTTTTTTTTAAGTCAGTTGTTTGTTGCACAGGTCTTGCTTGGTGAAGTTTCTACTTGCAATATGGAGACAAGTTTGAAGAATTATGTGAGTATTTGATTAATGTTTCTATTTTGCTATTCATTATTGATAGTAATCATATGGTATTTTGTCAAACAGATCTAGGAACCCTCTGAAGAACCATTTGACATAAATTCTGTACCACTCAGCCTTTTGCAGAGAAAAAAGCATCAAGCAAAAAACATGGAGTGGATGTTATTTGGATTGTTCACATGGAGTATGATAATTTTGGTTGGTGTTCAACAAAGGGTTCGTTTCGATTTTATATGACATATGATAGATAATGAAACTTTAGTTGTGTATTTTTGGAGGATTAGAAATGTTGCTTTTATTTTGGTGCATCATTAACTTTGGATGCTTATGCTTTTGTTTTTGTATATCATTAGGTTGACATTGTCCTAACTTTTTTGTCGTGTGAATGATATAACTGTCATATTTTGTGGAGATATGTTAGTTTTATCTATTGTTCAATACTTTAGGTATAATTAGTCCCAAATAATAAATTTAATGGCAAATTGGTGAGAAAATAATGTAGTCACTAATGGTTGTCCATATGACAATACTTGACAACAATATTTCGTCACTAACTATGGTCATTTGTTCACAATTTGCTGAAGACTTTAGGTGGTCACAAATGGCGTTGACCTGTTTACGTTCCTTAACCACCATATGTGATGACCAAAAGTGGTCACCAATTACTATTTTTTGTGACCATCATATATTATCAGTGAATGAAAATTTTATGTTTTGGTGACCACTTTATGTCGTCACTGAGAGTGTGACGACTTTTTGTGGTCACTAGCTAGTACCAATTAGTGACCACCATGTCACCAACGTGTTTTACTAACCGAGCTTTGCAAACCACCATGTGACCACAGGATTTTGGTCACTAAATCTCATTTGCGATGATTAATATATATTTAGTGACCACTTTGACTTGTCACTAAAGGCCAATTTTTTTTTGTAGTGAGCACATAATTTTGTTAGTATTAAAATATAGTATTGATTAATGGTAATCAAAAGTTTTGACATTTATTACGGACTATATTTCTTTATAATAATTGGGCTTTTCTGGCTAAAAATAATGATATTGAACTAAGTATATTGTTCAATGTGTCAAATTTAGTTTACTTATATTTTGACTCTTAATTTCTAATAATTGTATTAAGACACCCTAATATTTATGTTTTTTTCATATGATTTTACTTCAATCACACAGTCTATTTAGCATTATAATACACTATTCATTAGCACTAGTTGGGTTTCTTCGGTTAAGAATAACAATTGATTTATATTAATGTAAAATAATTCTGCTACAAGCTCTTAAGATTTATGAATTTGTGCACATAAGTTTAATTACTTTAAACACATAATTTTTTCAGTATTAAATATACTATTGATTAATTATAATGAATTGTTTTTAACATTGATTATGGACTGTATGTCTTTATAAGAAAATCATAGATCAAAAATAGTTTTAAAATAATTATAGTCACTAATGTAATATTATAACATAAGTATTGGTTTATACATATACATATATAGTTAGATGTAAAATCTATAACATAAGTAGTTTATAAGTAAAACTAGAATCTATAGCATAAATAGTATGTACATGTACATAGTACTTAGGATATAATATAGTTATAACAGAAGTTGCTCGTACATATGTTTTTGTACTACACCTTTTAAAATTTTTTTTAGACTTTTAACCTAATCAAATTTCACCTTTTTCATTTATTAAAATCTATTGTATAGGATTAGTTTAAATTTTTCCCGTTTTGACAAATTAACATGACAAATTAGTCATCATTACAACAAATGAACATTACTAGAAAAGTTCATCATGACAAATATTAATAATTATTCACGATTTTCATTTGGAAATTCTGATCACAACTATTTTACAAATTGATTATATTAGCTAAAAATATAAAATGTTATATTTATTGGCTAATTTTTGTATTAAACTATTAAGTGTGCAATTGAAATAAATAAATATATTTTGAAGATATTATTAAATGAAATTGTGTTTATTGCATGCTTAAAATTGAAATAGGGAAAAAGTATGAGTATTATTATATTATTAACTATTTTTGCTATTGCCAAATTAAGAATAAATGAATTTATGTATAAATCAGATTTTGTAATTTTGAAAAAAATTAGGTCCTTCTTTGACTAGAATATGTATCAATTACAATGAGAGTTTCGGACAATACAGTCGCCGCATTTTCAATTTCCGTTTCCCATTCGTAGCTTGCCCTCATCCTCGGTCATTCAGTCGCCAAGCTCATCGCGGTTTAGCTCGTGTTGATCGTCGGCTGCATCTGCTCCTCTGGAGCTCGTTGCGATTCAGCTCGTGGCCAGAAGGTCGCCTGCTGTTTCAACTCCTCTGGACTGTCCGTATAGCCCCCTTCAGGTCATCCTTGGTTGGATCTACTCCTCTGGACCGTTCGCAAGCCATCCATCAGAGAATCCTTAGCCGCAGCTCGTCTGGGTCCATAGTTGTCTTGGTCTGCAGTTCTGTTCGTCCCCAATCTCATCGCGGTTCTCGGTTTGCAGCTCTTCTCTGTTTGCTGCGCTTCTCTTGGTCCGCACCTCGTCACGGTTCTCGGTTGTATTGATGCCTAGTTATATGTTGTAAATTAACAGAAGAATGAGAATCTGTCAATAGGACAACAAGATTAGAGCTTTTTGTGCTCTTGGTTGTAAAATCTACGTTGCTACTAATTATTGCATCATTAATTTTGGATGCTTATCCTTTTCACTACAAGAAAAACTCCCTTTTGGTGACAGAAACCACCGTGACGAACAAATCTTCCGTCACCAAATGACACATTTAGTGACAAAAACTCTAATCGTCACCAAATTTTCACCATTTTATCATCTTTAGTGATGAGTGACTAATAATCGTCACCATTTAGTTACTAAACCATTTGGTGGAAAGTTTCCCGCTAATATGGCACAATTAATGACGAAAAATTGGTGACGAAGGATCACTCTCGTCACTAAAATCTTAAAATTCAGTCATTGGTGACGAAATTATGGCGTCACCAATTTGGATGGCTTTTAGTGATGAAATTTTGGTCGTCACCAATATAGATGTCTTTTATTATCGTCTTGAATTTCTAATAATTATACTATGACACCTAAATAGTTATAATCTTTTAATTCATATCTCTATATATAAAATTTTAATGTATAATATTATTAAATATTGATGTATAAAATATTTGTTTCGGTGTGTAATGAAATTAAATATTATAGGATGTAATAACAATATATATATTTAGGCATATAATTAGGGATAGATTGAATAAAATATTTTGGCCTAAATTGATTGGCCACAACTTATATAATTATTTGACTTGTTGGGCTAAGGATCATGATTGAGTTATATTATTTATCCATTGAGCCAAACTGAACATTTTAAATTTATAACTTCTAATTTTTACTAATTGTACTAAAATACCCTGATGTATATGAATTTGCATACATTCTTTTTTAAGATACACTATCAATTAATTATGATTGGATTTTGTTGGTTAAAAATAATGATATGATTAAGTTATTATTCCTCATACCAAACTTAGCATACTTATATTATCACTTTTAATTTCTAATGATTTTACTAATTATAAGAGTTTGACATAGGGACTCAATATTAATTAGTAGTAATTGGTTTCTTTGATGAGGAATAGCAATTGAACTAAGTATATTCTTTATTTGCTGAGCCTAAGCTTGATTGGCTTATTCATTGATAGGGGTTAAAATGTCCTTTTTTATTGTTAATATTTTCTCATTATTATTTGTGATTTTAAGGAACATTATTTGATGTTTGTTATGTTTTTGTTGTAGAAATGGAAAATGTTAATCCGGAGGAGAAACGGAAAAAAGAAAAGAAGAAAAACTATATTGAAGAAGAAAAGAGAGACAAAATTTCAAAAAATACCAAATCTTTGCAATAGGTGTTGACTTGGATAATTTGGGGAGACTTCATACGAGTGAGATTCTGGAGGCAACAAAAGAAGAAAAAACAAAAGAAAACAAAAAGGCAAGAAAGAGGTTGACTTGGAGTAGAACTGTAAACAAGACAAAAGTCTAGCCACTTTTGGCCTTTGGCTGAAGGGAATATACAAAGAGAAAAGGAAAAGGATACGGAAAGGAGGAGAAGAAAACGGCCCTCTCTCTCTATGCTTGGAAACTCACATTCTTTTCTTTCTTTAGTTTTAGAAATTTTCTTAGAAAAATTCCAACAGCCATGTGTGCTATCATGAATGGCTAAACCCTATTCTCTGTTTCAAGGGAAGGATTGATGATTAATTTTTCTTATTATTTTATGATGTTTGGATTTGTTTTCTTCATTTATTTATCTTTGTCTTTTATTTTTAATATGAGTAGCTAAATCCTTTTTAGGATTCTTATTCCAATTCAACCATGTGCTTATTGTGATTAATGTAAGTTGTTAGTTTTGATCCATTGGTTATTGCTGTGCTTAATGTCATTTTAGGTTTGATTACCCTAAGATTGAATTAACACTATAGAACTTGATTGAGAGATAGGTTCTATAGGATTAGGAAATAACCTGGTAATAGCTTAATTAGTTGAGAGACAGTTAAGTGGTTAATATTGATTAAAAGGTTGTGCATTCAAATTGGAGTTAAAAAACATTAGGTTGGTGAGAACCATCAAACTTAGTGTTAATTAATTATCAATTAATCATAGGTACTATTTGAAAGGAAGATCTATGATTCTTAAGATCCCTTCAAGATGGATTAGAATTAACATAAACCTTGTTGGTTAATTAATCTTAATAAATGGTTAAAACTGAGAATAAGAATCCTAGATTTTACATTTGATTGAATTCAGTTTTTACTTTAATTAGTAATTTTAGTTCAAAACCTGATTTCGGTGTCTAACAAACAAACATAGTGAGTATTTCAATATTCAGTTTTAAAAATTCTCTGTGGGACAATATCTTAATTTACTACTTGACACAACTTTGTGTGCTTGCAGAAAATAGCACGTAATTCATGTTCATGTTTTTTAATTTAAAATAATTATCTTAGGACACCTTGAGATTTATGAAATTGCACATAAATTTCATCACTTGAAGCACATAATTTCATTACCATTAAAATAAACTATTGGGTCATGGTAATCAAAATATTTGACATTTATTACGAAGTATATTTGTAAATAAGAAAATAAGGAATAACAAATATATTGTTAGAAACTAGTTATAGTCACTAATTTAATATTATAACATAAGTAGTGACTAATACATATGCTTGTCCAATTAGATGTACAATGTATAACAAAAGTAATATGGACATGTATACCAAAAAAAGATATTATGTTTCAACAAGTGGAGGTACAACTCATTTTATGCCACTAATTTTCACATTAAGGGTATTATTTATTAATACACTGTTTTATAACATTATCTCATTAAGCGTATTTTAAAAATTTTGTAGAAAAATCAGTTTTGACTTTTAAAATTGAACTAGTTCTTGGACCAAAAGAAATATATATGTATATATTTTTAAAAGTAAGACTCATAGTATAAGTGGGATGTTGATATATGTAACTATTACATAACATATGTAGTATAGTGTATATACACAGTTTTATGAGCACACACAATAACACACACATATTAATTATTCCTATATTTATTTATCTTGTATAGAGGCAACATGTAATCTTAAATACATATAATGATTTAAAATTATTTTTCTTTAACCATTTAATTCCAAATCAGCAAGTGAAAATGTAAAATGAAAAGAAAAATGTTGAAATTCCTTTTGCCTCACCCTTTAGAAATTCCTTTAGCTGTGAAGGAGTTAATGTGTTGAAACTTTTGACCATCTGCCTCTATCACACAAGCATCTTGATGTGAACTCGACTCACACTTCCCGACTTGCGGCTCAAAGATGCGCAGAGCGGACTTCTCGACCTATGATGCTGACTTCTCGACCTGCGGCTCACACTTCTCGGCCTGCGAGCAAAGATGGGAACTTTGCAAGCAAATATACGAATTCTGCGACCAGAGCTGCGAACTTGGCCCCAACTTTCCATCCAATTCCATGGAGCGAAGGTCCAAGGTCAAGTGTGCATCTTATCCAAGTCAAAGATCAATTTTAGTCCAAAATTGGTCCAAATTCTAGCTAACAATTATTCATGTAGTCAAGTGTTGAAGACTACAAATTCAGTGGTCAAGCATCTATTTTGAGGCCTTGAAGGACGAAATTCAGCCTTGGAAAATTCAGTCAAAGGAGTAATAATGAAGTCTTGGAAGCTAACTCAAGATGCATGAACCTATTCATTCCAACACTTGGTCAACGTACCAATCCAATGTATCTTGATTTCATCCAACATATTATCTAGCATTTTGCGTAATTCATAGATTAAAATGCAGAATTTTATTAGTCTTGTCAAAGTCTAGTCTAGAAGTTAGAAAGTCAAATTAATATTTATTTCTTCTAGACTAGAATATTTAGGATTTATTTATTTACTTTTAAGACTTATTTTGGCCTATAAATAGGCATCTTTGTACTACTTTGAAAAACAAGTTTAGAGTAATAGAAATTGGGAGTTTATCTCATTTGGTTCTTTAAGAACTTAGAACTTATCAAGTTCTCTTTGGAGACTTGTGGCGTTCATACAAACTTATCAACCAATTTTTGGTGTAATTGGTTGTGGCGTTTTTATGCCAAAGTTCCTATCTATTTCATAGGTAGTGGGTTGCGGTTTACACCATCTAGTCTAAGCTTCCCTTAGACATATCCCGGGCAACTTCAAGTGTTTCCGATCCTTCTGATTGTGAATCACATCTTTGGGGTCGAAATCACATCACAGCTCAATCTAACTTCCCTCACATTTGACCCACCACGTCCGCCCCCTGCAGCTCAGCAAAACCAATTTTCCCCAAACCACCAGGCCACATCGTCGACGTTGCGCTGCTGCTTCTTAGTGTTTTGTCCTACCCTATGTCCCAGTTCCAGATCGACGTCAACCGTGGTCACTGTTGCCTGTCGTTGTCAGCCCATTTTAGGCCACTGCTGCCCGTTGTTCGATTTCCTACAACGATTTCTGCCGTTTGATCTGCTACCCAAACCGATTTGCATCACTTGCTGTTGCTGATGTTCCCTCTACTGTGTCCTACTGCTGTTCCCTCATCGTTGCTTGCGCCGCTACAAATCGTCGTCAGTCGTGGTCCAAACTCAGGCAACAGCTTCGGTCGCGCCTTTAACATCTTGTTGCCATCTGATTTGTTTTGTAGACCACCAATAAGCGCAAATTGGTGAATCATTTTCTAGCTCTTTTTTTTCCTCTTTGAAATTTTGTATGAGCCAACCGCAAAAATAGAAATGCTGTACCAAAATTTTCATTTTCAAACAAAGTCTATGCAACCGCAAAGTCTTTGGTGTTTTAATTTTTCATTTGCACATGTAGTTGAACCTAAGGGACAAAGTGCTCTTTAAAAAAATAATAAACTAGTAATTCAATTTGAACTATTTATTTGGTTCCATAGCTTATTGCTTTCTGAATTAATTGAGAATAATTTATTCCGAGCTTTTGTTCATCGGTATTCTGCTATGGTGGAATGTGATGAAATCTATGTTTACTAATTATCTATGGTTTCTTTATGTTTTCTTTTCTTTTTGGCCTTTAATTGTTCTTTGATGATATGGAAATGGATTGTCTGATATAGAATATTCGTAGTATGCAAGATATATATTGCAGGATGACATTGGATTCTTAATGTATTTGGATTAGTTTTAGCTGTTCTCTTTTTGGAGCTTTTAGGAGCTAATTTTGCATATTGTGTATTTCAAAGTGTGTATACAAGCTATATATGATATAGTGGAATGCAATTAAAGAGGCCTGTTCTTGCAATTTACGGGTGATATGCTGACAGTATTTAAGTTATTATAGTGAAGTAGAACGGTTGTTGAGTTGATAGCAATTATGAAGTATTTAAGTTCCAGAAAACAATGAATAATGAACTTGTGAATTTGGGTTGAGATTTGGATTTAAAGAGACGAAGATACGATTTTTTTCATTGTTTTAATTTAATTTCATCTCGATCCTTTTTTTTTTTATTTTTTAGAAGAGGATTCATCATTTTCATAAAAAAAAGAAGAAGATTCATCATAAATTGTTGGTTACATGAGATGGAAATATTTTTCTATTAAATAGCGTGATAATCACTTCTGCTAAGTTGAACACCACTATGTGACAAAATGATTAAATATAGATGTTTTAAAGGATTCATGATTTTTTGGGGGATCATAATTACATTATTGCGGTAGACCCTTATTTTTATGGACTAAATATAATTTATTATCTATTATATGAGGGGAGAAAATCATGTTATGGCTCATGTTATTAATTATGTTGTTTTTTGTTTATTGCTTTGGTGGATTGTGATGTATTGATAGCAATCATGAAGTATTTACGCTATGAAAATATTTGGTCAATAAACTTGTGAATTTGGGTTGAGATTTGGATTGAAAGAGATGAAGATGCAAATTTTTCCAATGTTCTAATTTAATTTCAGCTGGATCCTTTTTTCAGATTTTTTAAGAAGAGGATCATCATTTTCATAAAAAAAGAAAGTAGAACCAACATAAATTTCTTTCTAAATGAGATAGAAATATTTTTCTATTAAATAGCTTGATAATCACTTCTACTAAGTTAAACACGACTACATGATTGGGGCTGTGATTGTTGGACTGTTGGGGTCATTTTTTATCCATTTTGGTTTGTTGTTTTTAAAGTATATGCATAATGATTGTGGGATTTGGATTGTTGAACCTAATTATTAATATTATTATGATGTGCATTTTAGAATTCAAGGCCGATGGTTTGCTTTTGTTATGGTTCATTTGTTTGTTTTTTTACAGATTACTTGTACATAGTTGCGTGTGAGTGCAAAATAATAAAATGGGTCGTATTCATGCTTGTGGAATAAAAATGATGGGACAGAATGATTAATCGCACTAGTTGTGTGCTCTAATGTTTGAATGAATTGATTATAGGTAATGGACAAGTCATGGTTACGAATTGCTCACAGAATAAAGGACATAATATATAAGTTAGGGGTGGAAGAGTTCTTAAAATTTGTATATTGTGCTAAAAAGGGATCATAAAAAATTCTCTACCCCTGTAAATCTTGCAACAACTTCCGCCTTTATGATAGAGATACTGTGTTCTTTCACTTAATGCATAAAGGGATATGTATGGATTATATCAATTAGATTTATCATGATGAGGAGTATAATGATGTTTCGAACAATGAACACTTACCAACTAATGAGGTTGAGAGTGATAAAGAGGTGAGGTATAGAGATCATCTAAATGACATGCTGCATGACATAGGTCACAGTAATTAGGGTGAAACTGACAAACTGGTAGTGGATCGTCAAATAATTTAGATAATACTGCGGAATAGGCAATATAGGTTACATCTTCACTTCAAAAAATTTCCATCAAAGGGGGAGGCACTAAGGCATCCACCAGTAAACGTGAAAAAGGAAGAATGGGCTAGTTTGCGTGAAAAATTTGCTAGTGATAACTTCCAGGTCACGTAGTCATTAATTCTTATTTTCCTTTTCATTTCAATATGTTTTCACTATTGATAAACTAGGATTTGACTCATTTTGCATATGCCCCCATTTCGAGGGGGTTAAACAACGAAATACGGTGAATCGGGCTGTTAATGACACCTCACTGGCTGTTGGGTCAGTCTCTATTGCCAGGATTGTGGATGATTAGCTTAGTAAAGCCTTGGTCTATTTTATTTTTTTCCCATATATGGGACGTTACACATGTTTAAAACATGTACTATGCTTGTGCCCATTTGACAGACAAAGAAGGCAAGAAAAGCACAAACAACAATTGATACATACGAAATTGCTTATTTCTCGAGAAAAAAAGGAAAGATGGTTTGGACATGGCAAAATGAACCTTGGTAAATGTGTGTCACTTGCAAATTATACCCTATTTGTTTGTCAACGTATATACTAATTGGCAAATAATGTTGCAATGCATAATGTAAGCCAAATTGCAGCAGGAGGAGTTTACTTTCTCAAGTTCACCAGTAGAGATATGCTGAATAAAACTACACCACATCCCTGGCCAGATGAAGGGGCAGGCTACTTTGGTGAGACTGGCAGTTGCCATGGAAAGACTCCGAACTGAAGTGGAAGTGAAAAGGAGGAGGGTAGATGATGCTGTCAAACAAAATGCAACCATCATTGCAAAGGCTGATGCACAAGAAGCTAAAATAAATGCAATGAAAGAGCATATGCAATTTTTAATGGCAAAATTAACTCGTTTGGCCAGTCAAAAATCATAAAAAATGTAAGTGCACATTTCATAGGTTTTATGTCATTATGATGATGAGATTGGTTATCGTGAAAACATGTTCCCTTAAGGGATTGTTGCATGTACACTTATACATTTCATATCAATATTAGCAATGCGTGGAACATTTCTAGCATCCACCCGAGATATGAACATTATGTAACATATTGGTGCCTAGATGTATGGGTTGGTTCTTTTGCTTGGCATCTGCTATTGGTGGTATTGTGTTATGTCACTAGATTATGGTTTGTTGGTCAGTTATGTTATATTTTGTTAGTGGAATTGTAATATGATTATTAT
Source organism: Gynochthodes officinalis (assembly GCA_020080225.1). Lineage (NCBI taxonomy): Eukaryota > Viridiplantae > Streptophyta > Magnoliopsida > Gentianales > Rubiaceae > Gynochthodes > Gynochthodes officinalis. Next base: position 16,692,052 of record CM034615.1, on the reverse strand, counting down.
CATTAACAGCTTGGAATTGTATTATGTTATGAGATATAATTATAGGATGTTACTATTTCTGTAGATATAAGTGTCTTATGATGATGAGATTGGTTATCGTGAAGAACATGTTCCCTGAGGGAATTGTTGCATATATACTCATAGATTTCATATCAATATTAGCAATGCATGGGACATTTCAACCTTCTACCTGAGATATGAACATTATGTAGCATATTAGTGCTTAGATGTATGGGTTGGTTCGTGATTTATATATGCGATTGATGGTTTATATTATGTTACGAGATACATTTGGTGGTCATTTTTTTTTTTTGATTGGTCTAATAAGGATTGTTGCATGTTCATTCATAGGTTTCATGTCATTATCATCAACGCATGGGACATTTCTATCTTTCTATGAGATATGAACATTATGTAACATACGGATGACTAGTTAACAGGGTTGGTTTATGAAGATTATATTTGATTGGTTGTATTGTATTATGTTATGCGATATATTTCATGGTCATTTTAGTTGTCTTTGATTGGTGGAGAATGTAGTATGATTATTGTCATTTAATAGGGAAATTGGATTATGTCATGATATATAATTATGGGGTGTTGCTTCTTCTGTATATATGCGAGTCTTATAAAGATGAGCTTCATTATCACAACATGTTAGTCCCTTAGTAAGATCTCGCTTGTACACTCAAAGGTTGCATATCATTATAATCAATACATGGCACATTTCTAAATTTCTCTGAGAAATAAGTATCATGTAACATAATGATGTCTAGTTAATAGGGTTGGTTTATGAGTAAAATTGGCGATTTGTGGTTTTGTATTATGTCACGTGATAAATTGCAAGGTCACTTTAGTTTCTTTGATTAGCGAAAAATTATGTAATTGCATTATGTCATGAGTTCTAGTTATGGGGTGTTGTTGTTTCTATAGTTAGTCATTTGTGCAAATGGATTTGATGGATTTTATAACATTCACTGTTTTTTACTTTTCTTGTCACAGTGATGCATACACCACCACATAGCCAAGCATCTATAGATTGAAGGCATTACAAATGGCTCGTTGGTTGGTGTTGTCAATGTCTTTTTCATTCCTTTTGCCTATTTTCTTTTAGAATGTGAAGGGGATTATGTGTACACTACTATTTTGTGGGTGTATGATGTTTGGATAATATTTTATCGTCATGGTACAATTCGGATATTCGAGTTTTATTTTCTTATCTGGTGGGATATTAAAATGTTGTCTCTGGCATTGAACAAGTTGAACTTTTGTGCCCTTCTTCAAATATTTTTTGAATGTTCAATGCTTAGTATGATCGCGTTCATTACTTTTTCGACTTCGATGATGTATGTATTATAAGAATAAATTATGCGACAATCAATATTGTGATATTGGTGATATGATACTAAAACAAATCACATTATAATGTTGGTTAAAATTTGTCACTAATAACCCTATTTAGTGATAAATTTTTCCCGTCACTAATTCCATTTGACAACCTTTAGTGACGACAAAATTTCTTCACCAATGAATAGTGACACAGAATTTTTTGTCAAAAATTGCATATTCAACAAACCTTTGGTGACAAACTTTTTTCGTCACCAATGACAAAAAAAGCAATTGGTGAAGAAAAACTTGTCACCAATGACAAAAGGTGTTGACCAAGCCATTTTTTAGTGACGATTTTTTTTTCTCGTCACCAACAATCGTTACACTACCTGCTGCCTGCCGTACTTTTAATGATGACCATATGTCGTCACTAATTTTCGTCACTAACTTCATGCAAATTAGTGACGACTTTTATCTTTTAGTGACAATATTTCCCCCTTTTGGTGACAACTTTTTTTGGTCACTAATTTTCGTCACTTCCTCGTTTCGTCAGTAAAAGCACCCTTTTAGTGACGAATTTTTGTTTCTGTCACATGATACCCTTTAGCGATGTCACATGATATCCAAACTTTTTTTTGTCACTAAAGGCCTTCGCAAGGCTTTTGGTAACCAAAAATAACCCTTTAGTGACGAAATTTCAGTTGTCACTAAAGGGAGGCTTTTCTTGTAGTGTTTGTTTTAGTACATCATTAGGTTGACATTGTCCTAACTCTTTTGTCTTGTAAATGATATAACTGTCATATTTTGCGGGCATATGTTAATTTTATGTATTGATGAATATTTTATGTGGGTATGTTGATTTGTTGTGCGTACTTTGGCGTTGTATTACTAGTTTTAATGTCTATATTGTTTGAATGGGTGTATTGGAAAACACAAGATTTGAAAAAATTGGAAAATGTTGTATTTCATTTGGTACTACATTGAAGAGATTTGATGGTTTGATATTGCATTTTAATGTCGATGTTGTTTGGATTCAAAAAAATTGGAAAATGCTATATTTTAATGTCAATGTTGTTTGGATGGTTTGATATTGCATTTAAGAGATTAGTGACTACTTGAATTTCGTCACCAACACGTTATTATCAATCACAAAAATTGTCATCAACAATCATGAGATTATATGCTATTTCAACAATAATGACAACTATTGTGGCATGAACAATTAATCACAAATCATAAATTTAGGGACAAATTGGTGAGAAAACAATGTGGTTACTAGTGATTGTCCATAGGACAATACTCGAGAACAATATTTCATAACTAACTACGGTCATTTGTCCACAATTTGTTAACAAATTTAGGTGGTCACAAATGACGTTTACCTTCTTATGTACCTTGACCATCATATGTCGTGACCCAAAATTGATCACCAATCACTATTTTTCTGTGACCACCATGTACTATCAATGATTGAAACTATCATATTTTGGTAACCACTTTATGTCATCGCCAAGAGCGGGACGATAGTTTCTGGTCACCAGCTAGTACTAATTTGTGACCACCTTGGTGATGAACATGTATTAGCGACGAAGCATCTTTCACCACTATGTGATGACAGGGATTTGGTCACCAAATCCGATTTGTGACTACTATTTTATTTTTATTGACCATTTTGACTATGTGATTAAAGGCCGATTTTCTTATAGTGTATATAAAGTACTAATGATATTTACGACAGTTTACTTTTATATCAATATAATTGAATTTAAGTTCTTTAATATATGTTGGTTAGTACTAATTTAAAATGCTATCCTAGATTTATACTAGCCACTAAAGCTATTAAAGTTGTACTAAAAAGGCAATTTTGTTAATTATATATAGTATAAGTTGAGTAGATAAAAATTAGAAAATACTAATTTGACTTTATCTTAATTAACTCCTAATTGTTTTTTCAATACATACTTTTATTTGTTATAACATTTTTATAATAAAACACTTTTTCATAAAATATATTAAAAATTTATCTATATTAGACAACTTTTCTAAACACACTCTTTATTTGATATATCATCAGTTGTAATTCCTTTTTTATCTGCAAGTAAGCAACCATATTAAACTTTTATAAGTTTTTGTTATACTTTTCATGAATTTGAATTCTACATTTTTATTCTCATTTGTTATCACTTTAAATTTTATTAATAAAATTTAAAATTTAACATTCACCTCTGTTCAAAATTTTAATATACTATTTAAACAAGACTTAGATTTTCAATATATATAATTTTTTGAAATTATCTATGAAAGTTTAATTATTATTTTTGTTCTTTAATTTAACATAAAATAATTATGTTTTTTTCAATAAAAAATAATAAATTACAATTCTATTTTTTTTAATGACATATAATACTATATTTTTGTCAATAATAACATATTAGGATGGGAAGAAGTCTAGTTAAGTTTGCAAAACTAATGTTCAGATTTTGTAAGATAGTGATTGTTACAGTCTAATTTTTTGGAAGAAGAGTTAATCGTCAGATTTTTAGAAGTGGGTAAAACTAAATCTACCTTTATATAAATGTAGATTCTTGTTACAAGCCAATTAAAAGAAGATAATTGTGCCAATTTATCAAATGTACAAAACTGCAGCTTTTTAGGTTGATAATTGTGCCAGAAAAAGAGTTGCATTCAAAAATTAAAAGATGATAAACTTGTTTGTGATCCCATTTACTTAGTCTTTGGATTCAGAATTAATCAATTTGGCTGTTAAAGCAAATTACATTATCTTAATTAAATTAATTAAGTAAATATCTTTTCTTCCTTCTGTTGTATTTGGGGATTTTTGTTTCCTGATCTAGCAAATTAAGATTAATAGTTCAATAGACGTTAATTGACATTGTTTAATAATGCTTATTCCATGATACTAACGTGGATTGAGGATTACAAACAAATTATCATTCTGATATGCTCGGTTATCCTCTTACTTAGTTTATGACTTTTTTCTTTTTTCCTTTTTTTTGTGCCGCAATTTTTTCCCCATTTGATAATCTAATATTTTATTAATAATATGCTGATTTGAATTAAAAAAACTTGCATTACTGTGGTTTCAAGTTATGAAAATGAATCAAACTTTTTAACATTTCAAAATAAAAATATGACAATTACAATAAGAAAGTGTTTACTATTTATATTTTTCAATCACAAATTCTCAAATCCCTAACACTATATAAAACACTTTTTAAAAAAAAAACAAAAAATTTGATTCCCATTCCCATTTTCTTGAACCCCTAACATCAATGTATCGGAATATATATGTTGGATGTTACCATATAACCTAAAGATTAGATTCATGAAAATTTTCTCTGTCTCAAATAATTTATCTTTAATAGTACTGTAATTGTGATTGTTGTGTTTTATTCCACTTTTTGCAATTCCTCAAGTCATGGACCAACTTAACAACTTTTGGATTTTGTTCTACCTAATCAAAAAATTTCAAACCAATTATTAATGGTCTATTAGTTAAAATTTTATGAGATTAGATCCGTATTCCAATTATTATGTATCAAATGTGTCCTATTAATGAAGAGATGTAATTACTAGTAATAAATTCTAACATAAAATGTAACATATATGCTCCAATTTATTAATAAATACTAAATTTTAACATAAAATGACAAAAATGTATAAACTCTAATTTTAATAAAATTAAGTGGTTTCATTAATTAATAGGATCCGATTAGTACACAACAAATAGAATAAAGGATTTCAAGTTAAATTTTATATATGTGTAACTTTTCTGTATGAGATTAGAGTATTGCATTCATTCCCTCTTTGATCTTAGTCGCCTCACAAAACCCAAGCCAATGCCTACTTTTGCCAAATCTTCTTTAGAACAAGATTTTAAAACGGTCTCTTTTGCATAGTTTCTGAACCAAATTAGCACTCGTAAAGCTACCACGCCAAAGCTATGGAATGAACTAGTAAATTTTGGAATTCATTTTCATTAGCCCAAAATGGTCCAATGAAGTTATTATTGTTCCACTAAATAATATATTATATACACACTATTTATCTTTTAATTTTTTTTGACATGGGACTACGGTATTGTATTGAATTCAAATCTTATCTCCCAAATATTGTGTATAAACTATGTTTCATTAATGAACAATGTCGTTTTATTAATGAAACGATGTCATTTTATTAATAAATACTAAAACTTTAACATGAAATGCACAAACTCTAGTAGACCTAATTTTAATAAAAAGATGTTGTTTCATTAGTGGGACACAATTGGTAGATAATAAATGGGATAAAAGATGCCAAGTATATGGTATTACCAAAAGATTTTTGAAATTATTTAGATATATAATCAAAAGTAAAGTGTAAACTGTAGATTAATGTGATAAGGTAAAGAACAAGTTTCAATTGTTCACTATCTATATTTTCAAGAAATTTTAATCATATTTATGGTTCAGAGGTTATACCAAAATCCTAAAACTAGAACTATTCAAAGAACATTAGAAAACAATGAACATAAAAATTTATATATATATATATAAAGAGAGAGATTAGAATTAATTAGAAGAACTAAATCATCTAAAAAGTCAAGAGGTTACATTAAAATTCTAAAACTAGAACTGTTCATGAAACGTAACAAAACAATTAACACAGAAAAAACCCAAAATGTAGGAAAAAAGCAAAAAAGGAAGATTAGAATTTTCTCTAAAGGATGATAGGGCTTTTTTTTTCACCTGTGTTGATGGGCCTTCCCACACGCAAATGTGTGATTTTTTCTGTTTTCTTCGTTTTTGCTTTACCTATGCATCAATCCTTTTGCTTCCTTTAAACTTCAAACCTACAATAATAAATAAAAATTAATTGAACACTAAAATTAACTTATGTTTTTTTAGAAACACATTAAATCAAAATAATTGAAGTGCAAAATATTATAAAAATCATGAGCTTATCAAGTGCCAAGAGGTGAGCTACAAGAAACTTGAAATCAGCAAAAATCTCTTTTTGCTCTTTTTATGCTTCTTATTTGCCCCTCTCACCTCTTGGCACTTCCTCAAGTGGGGTAATTCTAGGGTTTTGTTCTAATCTTCTATACATAAAATCCTCTTGCGGGCATTTTATATGTTTTTCTTTTGTCTCAAAATTGTACTAACTTCACATTGTGAGTAACTCCTACTCGTGCGGTACCGGTCCATGACAACATATGGAAAATTTCATGGTTTCTAATCATCCCAAAAAAAATCTTCTTAATCTGCTTGATCTTATTAGGAGTTGAAATTTTAATTCCTATTAGTTAAATCCTTAAAATCCTTGTAAATTGTTCCAATCAGATTCTATTAAGATTAAGACATAATCCCTCTCCGATTCCATGAAATGTCACACCATAAGAGTAAGAGAAGCCTAATTGTCACCATGCAAGTATGGTAACTTATCAAGAGATAGATCTAAAACCATTATTTGACTATAAAGCATCAAATAGCTTCAACCATAAATGTTTACAAGTTGTGAAATTGAAGCTTTTCTGACTGCTTGTAGTAATTAATATCGTTGCAGTAATGCGGTGAGCCTTTACAACTCTCATCATTACTAACCTCTTACACTTCACTTGAAAAATGTTTTTTGGCTGTGATGAGATTAGTACAAGCCAATAACACTTTCAAAACATTTTAACAAAATATAAATATGAAACCTAAACTTTAAAATTGAAAATATGTAAATTTACATTTTGGTAATAGAGACAGCTATATACTGTATTATAAATATCTGTGCACAGCTCTTGATATAAACCAACCAAGATTTAGGGAACTTACATAACATTAACCCTACCAACATATCTTTAACTTTTGCAATACATCATACTGGCTAGTCTCTCTTGGAAGAAAATTATATTCTGTACATAAAAGCGAAAAACGTTTATTGCACATATGAAACTTTCGCAAGCAGAATGTGGCAGCACCCATGGTCGTTATAGATGAGCCTCGGTCACAATAGACTTGGAGCTCCCGCTGTTACGTGGTACTATAGTTCATCTACAAAACCAATCCAGGTGGGTTATGTTTCAATATGAGTTTCTACCAATGTTTTGTGTGTATTGTGGCCAAATTGGGCATGGGGAGAAATGGTGTGGGCGCAGGAGTGAGGATACGCAGCGACATCAACTCCGGGAGGGACAATTTGGGACTTGGCTACGGGCAGGGTCTAGATTTTCTGGGGGGTTTTCCCATTGTATGATTAGAAAAAAAACAAAAGAAATTTGTAGGTTGAGGGAAGCAGAATTTCCAAAAATGTGATGTTCGCATTTGTGAAATGCGCCCAGTTTTTGGGCGCATTTCACAAATGCGACTTAACAGGCCCGGAACTGTTCATCCGGGCTGGCGCATTTATGAAATGCGCCCATAAGTCTTGGGCGCATTCGCATTTATTGAATGCACCCTTATGAAGAAAAGATATAATATTATGATCTTCTGTGAGCCTTGGGCGTATTCTCCACCCACGCCCACTTTTTTAGATATTATTCAAAAGTACTAGTAGTGGAGTCCATTTATCCCTTGTGCTCTATTTTTTTGTCTGGTTATGCATTTATTTGCTCACGTCGAATTTGAGGTTCAAGAGATCATCCAGAGTTCCTCCAGGGCCTTATCTATTTTTTATCATTGGAAACCTCCATCTGATTGGCCAAAAGCCTCATCAGTCATTTGCAAAACTAGCAAAAACTTATGGCCCTCTTATGTCTGTTAAGCTGGGAAGAAAGGAAACCATACTTGTGTCATCAGCAGCAATTGCCAGAGATGTACTGCAAAAAAATGACTTGATTTGCTCTGGCCGGGCAATACCCACTGCAGCCCATTCACTTGATCATCACAAGTTCTCTATGGTCTGGCTGCCAGTTTCCACCCGATGGCAAAACATTCGTAAAATGTGCAAAGAGCAGATCTTTGCAACGCAAAGGCTTGATGCTAGCCAAGACCTTCGTCAGGAAAAGTTCAAAGGACTACGTGACTATGTGCATAGTTCTAGCATTAGTGGGAAAACAATTGATGTTGGTGAAGCTGCCTTCACAACATCTCTCAATTTAGTGTCAAAAACTATGTTTTCGGCTGATTTTGCCAACTATTATTTTATATGTTATTTTCATTGCATTTCAGATGGCAATAAAAATTAAAATACAACTCAACATACAAAGAGCTTCTAAAATTTTTGTAGTACAAATTGAGAGAGGTTGACAAATAAGCCCACTAATGCTGCATGAACCCTTAAAATGGATCAAATCATTAGACAAAAATTAGTAGAAGAAAAGGAAGCTTGGTCTATCGTTATATTTACAACAATTTAACCAAGAGCGTAGAGGCACAAGTGCAACCAAAGGCCAAAATTAACAAGTTCTTAACTTGGGCCCTGTGCAGACCTCAAAATCTGTTCTGCCTTCATTACAGGAGGCCTTTGCCATCTGAAATGCTATTTGTTGTCACAGCTAGGGATCTTGCATTCTGAAACCTTTTGAAGAAACAAAGAGTAGGTCATGCTTGCTCCAAGGAAAGAAGTAGACTGGAACACACTCACAAGAACTATAAATTCCATTCTGAGCTGCATCTTGCAAGGTATCGAAGCTTGTTTGGCAGCAGGATAAATAGTTCTCACAATGGAGAAAAATCTGAAAGCCACCCTCATTCATATCAACATTGAATGAAGTGAGGAAAAGTTTAGCCAAAAATCTACAACTTATACAACCAACATGTAATGTTAAAAATAGCCCAGATCATCTCGAAATGTTAAAAACTCTTCTTAAACAATGAGAAACATGGCATTTGCATCCTCAACCAGGCATTTTTCAACATCCCAAAGAATGACATGATGAAATAGCACATGCTTTGCTATGGAATAGATTGCTTCTTTTAATCATCAAATAGCACACATGTAAACATCAACGCACCTCGCTCCAGGCGCTTTATCGGGCATTCGAAGTTCAAATTGTTGACCAAATTTCCCAAAACCTACCCATTTGAAAGTGGGTTGTGTGGGAACAGAGAATTCGACGCTTGGAGGGTAAGGAGGAGACCGTGGGAAGTATGCGTGAGATCCGAGACCCGAACCGTAAGGGGTCGGAAATGGCGGATCTGAAATGCGTGAAGTATGCAATAGAGTCGCTTCTATAGTTACAAAGAAATTTAGCAAATCTAAATCCAAATCCAAATCCACTTATCCAACCTCTTTTTTCCCTCCATTTATGAGCTGGCGGATGGATTTGCAGAGAGAGGCTGAGGATTTGCAAGAGAAGATGATGGATGGAAGGAGGTCGAATTGCAGACGGATGACTGGAGCTCGTGTATATATTTTCGCTCGCGCATTTTACAAATGCGCCCCAATAACCCTAAATTATCGCCGCTCGTGACTTGCCCGTGACTAAATGGTTCAAAGAATTCAAATGATTATGGGCGCATTTTACAAATGCGCCCAAGCGTCAAGCCCGTGAGTCTTATCGGGCCAGGAAATGCGCATTTGGAAAATGCGCCCAAAATATTGGGCGCATTTGCCAAATGCGAACAGCACATAATTAGAATTCCTCCTCCACGCAACCTACAAATTTCTTTCTTTTTTTTTTCCATAACACTATTAGAAATTTCTCAGATTTTCTGAAAGGAACCGACTTGGCAAATTGGAGGTTAAAAACAGTGGCTCTACGTTTTAGTCGTTCAGATGAAGTCTGCTTTATGTGTTGGTCCCGGTGTTCCAGTGGCTATGCCGTTTTCAGACCATCAGCTAGGGAGAGCTGAAACTAGTGGTTCTGCTTTTGGGGTGACTTGCATGCCTCAATCTAGTGAGCTAGTTGTGGGAGCTCTACTAGATTCTGATTTGCCCCGGGTGCAGTCCATCAAAGTTAGCTGTATGCTTCCCTTCATCGACTTCAGTTCCCCGCTGCGTCCTGTTGTGTCTGAGTTACATGACACAGGGGAGATACTGGACGCATGTAAGGAGATGTTGCTTCCTGCTAGTAAGGAGTTTCTAGACATGGAGTTGGTGCAGGTGCAGTCCAACTCCATCGCTAATGGTGCTGTACTTCTATTGTTGGAGCTACATACGGGTGAGAAGAAGGGAATGAGGCATGGGAAATGGACAAGAGTAGGGACTCGATTGATGTTTGTTCGAGTTAGTTCAGAGATGATGCTTCCAATGGGTGCTTTGCTTGGAGAGAAACGGGGCTGCTCATTGATGGATGTGGACGTTGGTTTTAGGGTGGGGCAGCCAGAAAAAAGGCAACACATGGTGCTAGAACTATCAATGACGTAAAGAGGACCAGCCTTCTAGGGTCTCAAGACACTTTATGAAGATAGGTGTGTGGAATTGTAGAAGGTTGGGTGCAATCTCTACAATTTCCCAATTAAGGGAGACTCTCAACTCCCAGCACCCAGATGTGATGTTTTTAGTGGAGACGAAGAAGAAAAAAGCTTTTGTGGAGAAAGTGTGTTGGCGATTGTGGATTGATGATCGTTGGCAATATGTAGAGCCTGACGGTCTTAGAGGAGGTATGTTAGTGTGTTGGGCTGACACCATTTCAGTTTTAAGTTTGGTGTATAATAATTTCTGTGTTTAATTGCAATATCAAATCAAGGGTGAGTTAGAGGTGTGGTGGGCTATTTTTGTATATGCTAGTATAGAGAGTACAGTGAGGGAGCATCAATGGCAATTCTTGGAGAATGAAAGGCACAAATATGGTGATTGGCGGATTTTGGGTGGGGATTTTAATGATATAGCATATCTGCATGATAAAAGAGGAGGGAGGCAAAGGTCGGCTTCTAGTTGATCTTGGTTTTGTTGGAAAGTAATTCACATGGACTAATAATAGAGTTGGTGAGGGCTTTGTTGAGGAAATGTTGGATTGATTGTTTTGCTCACCTTGGTGGAGGCTACATTTCCCACATACCAAAGTCATCCATTATGAGAAGCAAGTGTCCAATCATTCCTTGCTTTTGTTGAATACTGACCCTCAACGACAACATAGAGGGTGAAGATTCATTTTTTACCAAAGATGGGTCAGAAAGGGGGGTGTGCTAGAAAGAGTGTCTCAAGCTTGGCAAAAGGTGCATAGGGGGAATAAGCAATCAATTGTGAGTGATAAAATTGCGCAATGCTGGGCAAAGTTACAGCAGTGGAGCAAGACATACGGCACCAATTCCACTAGGCAGATTCACTATATCAAACACCAAATGGAGGAAATGAGTCTAGATGGTGGGTCTAGGAATTGGCAACAATGGTATGGCCTCTGGAATCAATTGCAACAAGCCTATAGGGATGAAGAAGTATATTGGAAACAAAAATCAAGGAACCAATGGTTGAAGAAGGGGGATTGGAATTCTAAATTCTTTCATGCATCCGCAACTCGAAGGACAAATAGCATTGAGAGGTTAACCACTGCCACGGGAGAGGTATGTCTGACTAAGGGGAGGTGGAGAAGGAGATTGTGGAGTATTATGAGATGCTCTATGCATCAAGCCAACCAACACAATGTCCGACATTGCTTGAAGGAATGCCGAAGTCCATCACCAGGGATATGAACTCCAGTTTGACAAGGCCAGTCGATGAAGAGGAAATTCACCAAGCTCTTTATCAAATGAATCCAAATTCGGCTCCTGGACCCGATGGTATGACGCCTCTATTTTTCCAAACATATTGGCATGTGGTTAGAGTTGATATTTGCATTGCTGTGAAGGATTTCTTTTTATATAAGGGCATGTTTCGGAAGTTTAACCATACATTGCTTACATTGATTCCTAAGGTGCAAGTTCCAATCTCTATATCCCAATATAGACCAATTAGTTTATGTAATGTGGTCTATAAAATTGTTTCCAAAATATTGGCTGAACATCTCAAAGTATGCCTACATAGGTGTATTAGTCCAGAGTAGTCAGCCTTTATTCCGGGTAGACAAATCCTTGATAATGTCATCATTGAGCATGAGTGCCTTTATACAATGAATTCAAGGAGAAGAGGAAAGAAAGGGTTCATGGCAATGAAAATTGATATGGCTAAGCCATATGATCGGGTTGAGTGGAATTTCTTAGAGAGGGTAATGAGGAAAATGGGGTTAGATAGGGGTTTCATTAGTTGGATGAGGCAATGTATTAGCACGGCTACTATGTCTGTTAATCTAAATTGTGAGCAATGTGGTTTTGTCCAGCCTTCACAAGGAATTAGACAAGGCGACCCTATTTCTCCTTATTTATTTCTTATTATTTTGGAGGCTCTATCTCATTTAATTGAACAAGTTAGTGTGAGGGGGGTGTATAAAGGAATGCAAGCTAGTTGAAACAATCTTGTCATTATGCATTTGCTTTTTGCTGATGATTTTTTATTTTTTTGTGAGGTAGACCAGCAGCAGGCACAACAATTGAAAGCTATCCTCAATAGATATAGCAACAGTTCCGATCAACTTATTAACATGGCGAAGTCCTCAATCTTTTTTAGCTCTAATGTGTCAAGGGAGAGCAAAAGTCAGCTCTATCAGGTGATGGAGAGTGTGAAGGAGCAACATAATGCTCTATATTTGGGGCTACCGATGCGTATATGGAGATCCAAGAAAGAAGTCTTCAATTTTGTGATTGACAAAGTTCAGCACCAAATGCAGAATTGGAAAAATAGTTTTCTTAGCTTGATTGGCAAATAAGTCCTCCTTAAAGCTATGGTGAGTGCTTTGCCTAATTATGTCATGGGATCTTTTAAGTTGCCAGTAGGATTGTGTAGGGAAATTTGTAGGCTTTCGGCAAACTTTTGGTGGGGGATGCATTCTAATGGACGACAAAAAATTCATTGGAAAGCTTGGGCTGATATGATGAAGTTGAAGAGTGATTGAGGGATGGGGTTTCAAGATGCTTTGCAATTCAATGGTGCTTTATTGGCTAAGAAACTATGGAGAGTGCTTACCAAACCTAAATTGTTGATGAGCAGAATTATGAAAGCGAAGTATTTTCCAAATGATGGTCTTTGGCAAGCAGAATGTAAAGGCAATGCTTCATGGTTGCGGAAGGGATGGATGGCAGCCAAGCATGTGCTTAATGTTGGACCAAGATATAGAGGGATGGCCAATCAATTTGGGTGTGGGAGTCGCAGTGGATTCCAGAAAGGCAAGATTTTAAAGTGCACAGTTGTAGACAAGCTCAACCACCTGTAACTTGGGTTAGTGATCTTTTGACTAACGATAGGCGAGAATGGAATTCAAATTTGGTTTCCTCGATTTTTTTTTTTGGCAGCAAGATGCGGAGATAATATTGCAATTACCTTTGAAACCTACAAGCAGCCAAGATAAACTATCTTGGCAATTTAGTAGGGATGAGGAGTACACTGTTAAATCTGCTTACATGCAGCTGCAAACTACCACACATATACTTAGACAAAGGGCTAAGAGCAGCTCCTCTTAAAACCAAATGCATGACTTGTGGCGGCCAACCTGGAAGCTAAATGTTAAACCCAAGTTGAAGCACTTTATGTGGAGATGTTGTAATGATATCATGCCCATCAATGCTAAGTTAGAACAACGTTGAATGGCTATGGACTCCATGTGTCCAATGTGTGGGGAGGAGGTTGAAACTTTAGAACATGCTTTCTTTCTTTGCAGCCGTGTACAGGAAATAAGGAATCTAGCTTCAGTTGACTGGACTCATACAACTCAGTTCCGTGGTAAGTTTAGGGAGTGGTGGCATGACATTTGCGTTAACAAGAAAGAGAACTTATGGGTGGAAAGGGTTCAACTTACGGTATACATACTTTGGCTGATCTGGAAGAGTAGGAACTTATAGGTGTTCCAGCAAGAATGGATGGAGGAGCGGCTAGTGATTGCATTGGTGCAACAGAAATGCCTGGAGTTTCGGCAAGAAAATTCTGGTGCTTAGCTACATTGTATATACCTGGTATATAAATAGGGGAATACTAACATTGGTTGGTGGTAATACTTCTTGTTGGTCATACTAGTGTTGCCTCTAGGTGTATGTAGTGTTGTTTTATGGGAGGGATGATAAGAATGCAATAATGTGAGGTCAGTTAGTCTTAGCCTAATTTAGTGCTAAGAATAGTCCTTTTAGGGGACCTTCTATGTAACTATTAACTTTCATTAAGTTAATACACTTATCTATTTTGGGAAAAAAAAAAAAAGAGAAAAGAAACTTTCGCAAGCAAGTATAAGTCGCACACGTCAACTTTTTCTGCATTGCAGTTAAAGGTACTTAGCCGAAATCTATCTTTTATGGTTTCTAGCCCAAAAACTTGGGTTTTGTTGCTACTGCAGAACCCTAGGTAATGCTCGGCTATGACTTTTAAAAATCAATTTCCAAAATCTCATCAAAGTGTATGGTAATTCTTATTTCTTAAAGATAATAGCATGTGTAGTGAAAAAGCTTCCTTGGCATCGTTAAGACAAGGCAATATCTCAATTTCATTTCAAGACCTTGTTGGTTGGATAATTTGTAGCTGCATCAACCCATATTCAAATTTTCCTTTTTCTAAATCAACTCGTTAAAACCGTCTAGAATTTATCAAAATAAAGTAGACGTGCATCCAAATACACGTTGCTACAAAGTTTCATAAATTTCCAATGATTAGATCTAGAGTTATAAATTTTCCAATATCTATGCTTGACAAACTGGTTGCTGGAGGAGCAGTTAGTTTTTGAAGGAAATTCTAAGAATTGAAAGAATAAAAAGTTCTGAATATAGAATGAAAAGTATTACTCATTGTATGTTTAAATATTGTTAAAGTGGAAAATAATTAACAAATAATTTCGCTGGCAACCAAGCCAAAACTTAGTTGTGATTTCTTTTTATATTGTAAACACTATTGCAACTAGTAGTATAATAGTATAGTATAGTCCTTCGCACAGATAAACTGTTGTTAACAATTCGTTATAATTAAAATAATTTCGCCTTATCAATTTATGCACGTATAAGGAATTTAAAATAATTGATTGCAACCTTTGAAAGTAATTAAACAAGTTAAATTAAATTTAAAGCAAATAAACATTGAACAGTAAAAATTCAATAAGAAGCAGAACTTGCTTTACAAATCTCCTTGGTAGTCATTTAATTTTATCTACCTATTCCTCTAATTTATTAATTAACAAGAATTGTTAAGTAAAAATCTAATTTATCCAATACCCTCTTCCCATGGCATTTCAGAAATTCTCTCAATTAAAGATACACCTGTATTCTTATATGTATCTGTCAATCAAGAAATCAGTAAAGATGGATTCTCTTCGTGACTACACATGTTATGTAGGTAATATTCTTATCCTATTTGAAAGAAATAACTCCAAGTAACTCCCATGAAGTCAAAAAGGCAACCCATGTTGCCCACTAACATCATAACTGCAAAGGCAGTTAGATATACCAAGAGTCTAAGGAGGACTACCAAGAGCCTAAAGATTTCTTTAAAACCAAAATAAAGAAAGTGAGCAACAAGAGTGTGTGGTGCTGCAAAAAAACTATAAGAAAAGTTTTTTCTTATTCTCTCTAGTGTAAAGGAAGCATTTTAATCTGTGGATAGTGAATATAGTTCCTCGCGTGATTATATTCTAGCCAGTGATACAAGTAAGTTGTTCTTGGGCTAATTTTTCCGCACGTATTTTATATACAATAATTTGGAATATGTTTCCTACATTGGTATCAGAGCATAGAATTACTTGTTTCCTGGTTATTTATCGTGTTTAGAACATGTTTAAACATGAAATCTATGAATGGATTGAATGTTCATATTTTCTAGTATGAATCTATTTTGTTCAAGTATGTTGATCAGCCTCTGTTGTAGTGTATTTTTCAAGAAATATGGAATGATATAGGCAGTAATGGTTATAGTTATAGGCTTCAAATCGGTATATAATATGTGTAATTTGGATGAAAAACGAAAGAGATATGAATCAACGAAGATTCAGTTCTCAAAATTCTGAATATGGAAATTTGCTTTCCAGAATCAGAATTTTCAAGCAGTCATGTTTGACTACTTTTATCTCTCTTAATTTTTGTTTTTTATTTACATATCCTGTACAAATTGAAACTAGATATTACAGGCTTTATAATGATATCTTATATGACCGATTTGAACTTAATATGACGGAGATTCGAGTTTCCAAAGTAGTGGGTTCATCAAAACTGAATCTGAAAATTTGTTTTCCAGAATTGAATGACCATGTTTGACGGATTGTATCTTTCAAATTTTTTGAACTTGATTTACACCACCCACACATTTGAAAACTATATACTTCAGGTTTTAAAATGATATATGATATGATCAATTTGGACTCAAGATGAAGGAGAAATAAGTCTCCAAAGTAGCATACAAAAATTGAAGTTTTGTGGCCAAAATGAGTTGATGGTGTACCAAACAGACCAAATTTTTTGAAAATTACAGTTTGATCCCCAAATATTTGTAAAATATTTGTTTGGTCTCCAAATGCTTATAAAATTTCAATTTGTTCCCAAATTTTTTGAAAATTACAATTTGATCCCCAATTTTTGGGAAAATTACAACTTTGGGAAAATTGCAATTTTGTGTTTCTCAAATTGATTTCCTATTACTTTGTTGTATCTAAGGATAATGAGTATCCTTTTATTCTGTATTTGTTACAGAAATCATGGTTTTGTTTATGAGAACTCCAAAAGTTGCAAAGACACCGGCACAAAGAGCAACACTTGCAGAATGCAGAGAAGCATTAGCAATTTGCCTGTGGGATGGAAATCTCAACATGATGGATCATGTTATCATGGTCAACGAAATGATATAACAAGAAATATGGGAAGGGGGACTTATGCCTAATGATGGAAAAGTTCTCTGTCTGAGACAAACACTTCTTGAAGAGTGGCAGATAATGCTTGACAAAATTTGGGAAATTGAAAGTATGAATAATGAATTCCATGAATATGATAAGACAGTGGAAGTTTTCCTGAAAGAATACATAAAGATAGGGGCCGCGAAAACATCAATTCTTTCAATGAACTCAAGCCTGTGCAAATCTAAGGGAATAGCGATGACTACTCCTTGGCTACGGAAATCAAACATAAAGTTACCAAAAGAACTTTATGAGTCATTTCCTGTCTGGGGTAAATTGATTAGAATTTAAATTGGTTGTAAATAGTAGACTTCTTATGTAGCCAAGGATGAAACATGATTTCTACTGTTTATTTTAATTTGAGTATTTATATGAACATGTTTAATTCATATTTTACTCGCATATATTTAAATATTTATATGATTATGCTTTATTTGCATATATATATATATATATATATATATATATATATATATATTTGAATATTTACATGATTATATTTAATCCATGTGGGAAGTTATAAAAGTTTTAGTAACTTGAAAGAACTAAATTTTTACATAAATAATTATTTTAATAATAATTTCAAATTACGATTTTAGGTGATGATTGGGAACATAGTGAACTTTTGAATCTAAAACCTTATGTGAAATTATTATTAATATAATTAATTAGTGTAAAATTGATGCATAAATGATAGGCATTGATAGTATGTGCATATATGTCTGTAGAGCTTTGTGCTTAAATGAAATGGCTTTAGCATCTAAGACAATTGTAGCCGAACTGAACAAAAGAAAAAAGTTGAACAGCGATACTTATGAAATTTGGAATATGAAAATCCAATATGTGCTTGAAGAACAAGAAGTACTAGAAGCTCTTAACCAAGTTATGAAAGAGCCTGAAAATGGGAATACTGCTCAACATCAAAGAGATAGAGAGGCATTTGTTGCATGGAAAAGAAAGAACTTTCTTGCTCGCATTACGTTGCTGAGTAGCATGGACAATGATGTTATGCGAGAGTTCAGGCGTTTTGATAATGCCAAAGATATGTGGACTGCTTTAGCAGCAAGGTTTGATAGTACATCGTTTACCAAACTGAGACAACTCACTGTAAGGTTTGACTCTTATAAGAAACCTCATGGAGATACAATGAAACAACATTTGAGGAAGATGTCAAATATGATTACTGAGTTGAAAGATGCTGGCCACATATTGACCAATGAGTAACAAGTGCAAGCAGTAATTCGTTCCTTGCCTCAAAATTGGGAGCATATGAAAGTACACTTGACCCACAATGAAAATATTAAGACTTTTGAAGATACGGTGCATCATCTTGAGCTAGAAGAGGACCGCTTGTTAGTGGCCAAACCAGAAACTGATATATATTATGCAAATTTTAGCTCACAATGAGCTTTGGGCTCCAAACGCAAGTATCAAGGTGGGAAGAAGAAAGGCAAGAGAAAAGCCCCTTCAGGCAAAAAGAAAAAGCTTAACTGACATGGGAAAGGAAAGCGTCCTTTCAAGAAAAACATTTCAAAAGTGAAATGTTTCAACTGTGGTAAAAAGGGTCACTTCGCTTGTGATTGTACTGAGCCAAAGAAGGTACAAACCCTTCATACTTTTGAAAATACAGCCTATGTATCAAGTTCTATTTTTCTTACTGAATCTCATCCTTTGTGGATTGTAGACTCAGGCGCCACAGACCATGTAGTGAAGGAAAGAGATGCCTTCGTAGAGTTCCGACGAATTCCACAAGGAACCAAATGGATATATGTAGTGAATAACTCCAAAGTGGAAGTAAAAGGAATTGGCACTTGCCAATTAAATATGCTTGGTGGGCGCACATTGTTCCTACATGACGTCTTATATGCTCCGGACATATGTCGGAATTTAGTTTTTGTGTTGGTTTTGGCTAAGTTTGGTTTTAATTTAAACTTTCATATCAATAGTGTTGACTTGTCTTTGGGAACAAGTTATTATGGTTCTGGATATTTTTTGGATGGTTTTATTGTGTTGGATATTTTAAATAATAACATTAATGTATGTTATTCCTTATTCATGTCTTCTAATTCTTATGAAAATGATGTGAACATATGGCATTCTAGACTTGGTTACATTAGCCAACATAAAATGAAAAGGCTAGCCAAAGAGGGCTTATTAGGCAATATTGAAAGTGTCGATTTGCCTATTTGTGAGAATTGCCTGGCAGGTAAATCAACATGAAAACCATTTGGAAAAGGAACAAGAGCTGAGGTTCCTTTGCAATTAATCCATTCTGACATTTGTGGTCCAATGAATATAAGAGCAAGGCACGGGGCTATATACTTCATCACATTTATAGATGATTATACTCGATTCGGTAGTTTCTATTTGATTTCTCATAAATATGAGGCATTAAGTAGCTTTAAAAAATTTATGAGTTTGGTAGAAAATCAATTGGACAAGAAAATAAAAGCATTGAGAACCGATCGAGGTCGTGAATATTTATCTGATCAGTTCAAAAATATTTGTGATGAAAAAGGAATAGAACGATAGTTGACTATTCCTGGGACTCCTCAACAAAATGGTGTTGCGGAGAGAAGAAATAGAACCTTGCTTGAAATGGTTAGGTCTATGATAGCACAAGCTAATTTGCCGATCACGTATTGGGGTGATGCATTATTAACTGCTGAGTGCCTACTAAATCAGTTACTTCCACTCCATATGAGTTATGGACAAGAAGGAACTCAAACCTTGGGGGTGTACTGCCTATACTCACGATACCTCAAACAAATATGGAAAATTGGGTGCAAGAGGTAAAAAGAGTATTTTTATAAGATACTCTGAGCACTCCAAAGGTTATGTGTTTATAGGTGTGTAAGATAGTGGGAGTATTACTGAATTTGAATCATGAGGTGTCACATTCTTAGAAATGAATTTCCTAAAATGGGCGAGATAGGTAAAGACCTATCCTTATATGAAACTGTGGAACAAGATAATGGGATCACTCCAATGGTAGGAGTTAACACACCATCATCATCTCAACCACTAGATGAGATGATACCACCATTATCTAATCCGAGTGGGAGCATCATGGAACATAATGTATTACAAGGTGAACAACCTTCGATACGACGATCAAGTCATAAAAGCATTCCCCGTCGACATTTTGACATTGAAGGGGAAGCTTTCATGATTGTTCCACAAGAAAATGATGAGCCAAGGAATGCAAATGAGGCTCTAACATGCCCTAATAAGGAAAAATGGATACTAGCAATGGAAGAAGAAATGAAGTCAATGAGATCAAACCAAGTTTGGGAAATGGTTGACCTCCCACAAGGACGCAAAGCCATTGGGAACAAATGGGTTCTCAAAATAAAGCGTAAAGCTGATGGCTCGATAGAAAGATACAAGGCACAACTTGTAGCTAAAGGGTATAATCAACAAAAAGGAATTGATTATGAAGAAACTTTTTCCCCTGTTGTAAGATTGACCTCAATTCGCCTAATTCTGGCTATAGTGGCAAGTATGGATCTTGAATTACATCAAATGGATGTAAAGATTGCTTTTCTCAATGGAGAATTAGAAGAAGAAATATATATGGAACAACCTGTTGGTTTCATAACAAAATGCCAAGAACAAAAGGTATGTCAACTTTTTAAATCGATATATGGCTTTAAGCAGTCATCGAGACAATGGTATATACGTTTTCATAAAGCCATAATATCATATGACTTTGTTATGATTGACGAAGATCATTGCGTATATATCAAAAGATCCAAAGATCAATATGTGATCTTATCATTATATGTTGATGATATACTTATTGCCGGAAACAGTAAGGAGTTTATAAATATTGTGAAGAATTGGTTATCTTCCAATTTTGAAATGAAAGACATGGGTGAAGCTGCATATATTCTTGGAGTTAAGATTTCAAGAGATCGTTCAAAGAAATTATTATCTCTTTCACAAGAGACATATATAAATGCAATCCTTGAACGATTCCATATGCGAGATTGCAAACCCATAGACACTCCTATTGCAAAAGGTGAAGGATTAAGTCTTAGAATGTGTCCAAAGACTTCACAAGAACAGGAACATATGAAACGTGTTCCATATGCTAGTGCTGTTGGAAGCTTGATGTACGCTATGATGTGTACAAGGCTGGACATTTGTTTTGCAGTTGGAATGGTGAGTAGATACCAATCCAATCCAGGTCAAGCACATTGGGTTGCCATCAAAAGAATCCTAAGGTATCTAGAAGGTACTGCCGACTATTCATCATGCTATCAAGGAAGTGATCTACACCTTGAAGGCTATACTGATGCTAATTGGGGAGGAGATTTAGATGAGAGAAAATCAACCTCCGGATTTGTTTTCTTACTAAATAATGGCGCCATATCTTGGAGTAGTAAGAAACAAATGTGTATAGCATTATCAACAATGAAAGATGAATTTGTAGCACTTTCAGCAGCAGTACAAGAGGGTGTTTGGCTTAAAAGATTTTATGATCACTTAGGTATTGCTAAACGTGCTGCAAATCCAATATTGGTTAACTGTGATAGCCAAGCAGCAATAGCATACACTAAGATCCTAAATTTCATTGTAAGACCAAACACATAGATACCAAATATAATTTTGTAAAAGACATGGTTGCACAAAAAAAAGTGAACGTACAGTACATATCTTCATATAGAATGATAGCAAATCATTTGACAAAACCAATCCCTAGAGATGTGTTTCTTAATCATGTGAAATCTCTAGGATTGTGTAGAAGTTAATGTATTGAATATTTTGTATTTCCCAAAAGTTCACAATTTTATGATACTTTCTTAATTATTATTGCCTAAGAGTTTATTCAACATTTATGCATATTAATGTTTTGTGCATTAACATATAATGCTTTGTGCATTATATTTTTTGTTTGAAAGTATGTTGGACAGATGGAAGATTAGCCCACTCACATGGATAATCGCCTCTATTATTGTGTGGTAATAAAGATGAGACAATTTTAAACTTATTATCTATGTGGTAATTGAGAGCTCAAATTTAAAATATGTATGTCGCCTTAAAAAAATGTTAAGACGAGGTCATAATATTGATTATGATCGAAAATGAAATGACCCACAAATTTCACTTTATCTGTCTTTAATGCTAGATTTGAGTTCTGATATGAGTAGATATGTGAACTGAAGTTAGACATGGTGAATGTCTGAACTATCATCTATACGGTATTAAATGTAAAGACAGACGCTCCATAGGAAAGGAGAGAATACCGTAACACATATTTCATGCTGTGTGTGCATAAGACGACCAAATGAGTTGGTGAAAGTCTTGATATCAAATTTCAAGCCGTGTGAGACTCACGAGGATAGGTCCTCAATTGAGTGCCCTTATGACTCTTATCTTATTCTTCAAATTTTTATTCAATGTTTGCTATCTTAGAATATTGCCCACGATCACGAGTGATGCGATCTAACGGGACATTTCTAGAAAAGCAAATTGAATTGAAATTGAGAGATTGAAGAAAGAGGAAGATCAATTTGTTATTTGTCACATTCTAACTTGTATTCACAGGCCGGCCAATTATGATTCTTTTGAGTTCAATCATAATTGTGAATACAATATATATAATATTTAAAGAGATTAGAAAGAAATATAATGTGACTGATTGGTTTTGGGTAATGCATACAAAAATCTACTCTAAATAATTATGCCAAAATATGAGCTGCTATATATTCCTAACAGATGTATATCATCGAGCTCTTAGTGTATGCTGGTCGCACGGATTATTTGCTTGTATGAACTTTGCATAGAAGGGAGAGTTATAGTTTTACTATCATGGGCGAGTGGGAGATGAAAGAAGTAACTCCAAGCAACTCCCATGAAGTCAAAAAGGCAACCCATGTTGCTCACTAACATCATAACTGCAAAGGCAGTTAGATATACCAAGAGTCTAAGTAGGACTATCAAGAGTCTAAGGACTTTTATAAAACCAAAATAAAGAAAGTGAGCAACAAGAGTGTGTGGTGCTGCAGAAAAACTATAAGAAAAGTTTTTTCTTATTCTCTCTAGTGCAAAGGAAGTATTTTAATATGTGGATAGTGGATATGGTTCCTCGCGTGATTATATTCTTACCAGTGATACAAGTAAATTGTTCTTGGGCTAATTTTTCCGCACGTATTTTGTATACGATAATTTGGAATATGTTTCCTACACTATTCGATTTCAAAGTTTCTACACATTGATCAAGTGTTACCTTATTCAAGACTAAATCCTAATTTCCATTTCCAAGTTCATTAAGATTTCTTCTTCAATTTAATTGTTGGCCAAACAATTAAAATCATTAAAAACTTGTTTGGCAAACAATTCATCAATTAATCAACAAAAATAGAACAGATGTATAAATTAAAGGGAAAATTATAATTATAATTTTAAATATTTTATCCAATATTACTTTTAGTCTCCAGTGATTTAAATCCTATGCATTTACTTTTCAAATTTGTACACTTTGATGTATTTGATACAATAGCTAGCTATTAAGGTGGGGAGTTTTAGAATTTGGCACATAAATGTGATGTGGCAGTTAATCAATCTCATTTTCAACTTTTTTTATTCACAAATTTTGAAAGTTACTTTTTCTTACTTTTTCATTTCAAACCCTCATTCTTTAATTACTTTACCTAAAAAAAAATTAAATTTTTAAAAATTGATACGTTGGAATGAAAATGTAAAAAGAACTAACTAAATTTATGAATTAAAAAAATTTGAAAAAGAGATTGTCTAATGACCACATGATGCTTATGTGATAGGTTCTGTAATTGCTTACATTAATAGCCATCAAATACATCAAATGCATCAAAGCATAAAATTTTGAAAATTAACTGTATCAAATTTAAAACATTAATGACTAAGACTGATATTGGGCAAAATATTAGAAATTAAAACTATGATTTATTATACAGAGGTTTGATTATAATCCTAGAAAAAAAATTTACGCGGATATTATAAATAATGAATCCGTAATAAAAAGTTATAGCAGACGTCAAATTGAAGAAAGGCTCAGGAAGAAATTCAGCAATCTTCTCTCTGCTCTGGAGTTCTCTTGCAGCCAGGCGCCAAAACTCTTGCTTGTGTCTCCTTTAATTATTCCCAGAGACTATAAAAGATGAATTCCAAAACAAAAGTTAAAAAGAAAAAGGAAAATTCTAAATTTCTTGCTTGTATTCAGCAAACCAAATTCCGTTGTCCCAACCCCTAATTTTCTACCAAAAACACAACATGTATACAGGTTTGGCATCTTATCCCAACCTCCATGTAAATTCTTGATCATCAACTTGCCTCTTTTCTTCATAAATTGATAGAATTCTAGAATTAAACTAAATTTTTTATTATATTTATGATTTGGTAATTATACCTATTAAATTTTTGTTCTGATAGTTGTTTCTTGTTGAAAATTGAATAGTCAAATTTCAATGCATTTTGAATTTTGATTAGTCCTATAAATAGAAATATTGTCAAGTACAAAGAAAAAGTTTCTGTTTTGCAAAATTGCAACTCTTTTATTTGCTTAATGAAAAATTCACACGGCCAAGTTTTTATCTTTTTAGTGCCCTGGTCATTATGATTGTTATTGACCAAAGTACTTGGTCCTTTAATGTTGATTTAATATTTGAACATTGGAATTGAAGCATACAACATTGCTATTTTGTTTCTTGTTTTCCCACTTTTGTTATCATGATTGTTGCATATCTGTCCTCTTCTAATTTTCGATGATCGAGGCTTTGCTAGTTTATTTAATAATCCATTTTGTTCTTTCAATCAATGGCTCATGGCTTTCTTTGTGGCCGACTTCTAACTTATTTTGATTTTAGTATTGTTTTGTTCCCAACATTTGATACCAAAGTTTTGATTGGCATTTGGCAATTATAACAAATTGAAATATTTTTTGTTTCATACCAAAAAATGAAAGATAAACAAGATTATGATTTTTTTGATAATTCAAATAAAAATGCATTTTAGAGCACGTAATTTATTAGTTTATATTAAAAAACTTAGCAAAGAATGCTAATAAATATGCTAGACGTAATGATAGTCTAGCGTTGTTACAAATCCATTACGCTATTAATATTTTTTTGTTTGAAAATTTTTTTACCATCACAACTACAAATTAGGTGGGGATATTTTAACCAAAACATATCAGGGTGTTGATAAAGTCCAACAATGTAATGTATTCACATTGAAAAGAAAATTTAAATTGTGCAACGTAGAAAAGATTGGTACCATTGAGTCTTATATTTCTTGATTGAATGAGATAAGATGAGATGCAACTAAATAGGCATCACAAGGATTGTCATTCTTATCGATTGACGAGTTGCAAGAATCATTACTTTTCATGAACAAAGAATCAATTGCAAGTTGGACAAATCACTTAAAAAGGAGCCTATAGAAAAGGCATTGTAAACCTTGCATTTTTAGACTATTAAGAAAAAAGGAGTGGTAATTCTTCTAGAACTATTACTTTTAATGATTGTAGTCAAAATTTCAGAGGTTGTGGATGTGGAAGAGATAATTTTGGTGGTCGTAATCGAAGTAACAAATTTTCTCAAGAAAGAAATAATTTAATAATTTCAATAATAATCAGCAAACGTAACCTAAATGTTTAATTATGGTAATTAGGCCATATCAAAAGAATTGTTGGAATAATAAATTTGAAAATAAAGAGGTCAATGCCAATGTTATTGAAGATTTTGGTGAAAAGTATGAGACAATTTTATTTTGTGTTGATTTTGCTAATGAATCTAAAAATAAT
Organism: Gynochthodes officinalis; assembly: GCA_020080225.1. Classification (NCBI taxonomy): domain Eukaryota; kingdom Viridiplantae; phylum Streptophyta; class Magnoliopsida; order Gentianales; family Rubiaceae; genus Gynochthodes; species Gynochthodes officinalis. The sequence continues at coordinate 16,666,118 of CM034615.1, read as the reverse complement.
ATATGGTATGTTGATTATGGATGTAGTAACATGAATAGAAAGAAATAATTATTTATTAATTTGAATGAGATCTTTAAATCCACTATTCGATTTGATAATAATTAATTATGAAGTGCTTGTATGTGGTAAAGGAGATATTTCTATTATTTCGAAAAATGGCACTATAAGTACTATTACTAATGTATATTACGTGCCTAATCCACATCAAACTTTATTGAGTTTTGGTCAATTTCAAGGGAAAGATTGTGATCTGCATTTTAAAAACATGCATTTGCACTATCACTGATGATTATTTGGATTTGATTACAAAAGTGAACATGACTAATAGTAGATTTTTCTCTATTATTTTGAATTGTGGTGGTTCAACTTATTTTAATTCTTTTGAATTTTATAATGTTTGGTTGTAGTAGATGAGATTTGAGTACTTTCATTTTCGTGGTTTACAATTTTTAGCCAAATATAAGATTGTTTTGGGCTGCCTTTAATTAAATCTTATTATAGACAGTGTGAATTTTGTATTTTGGGCAAAAAACATAATGACTCATTTCCAAAAGGTATGGTTTGAAGGGTAAGAAAACCTTTACAACTCATTCACTCTTATCTATGTACAATGGATATTCTCTCTATGGAGGTAATAAGCATTTAATCACTTTCAATGGTGATTTTAGCAAAAACGTTTGGGCTCATTTTTCAATTTGAAACTTGTGACACTTTTCAAAGTTTTAAAGTATATATTGAGAAATGATAAGACTCATAATGTTTATATTTATTGGTCATATTTCCCTAGATTTTGGGTTAATCCTATGTTGAATTTACTTGGTTTGCTTTTATTCTGGTTTTAGACATTTCAAATGAAGATTTGGAAAAATGGAATGTGAAACAATGGTTTCAAATTGAACTTGTGAAGATTGGGAGTAGAAGACTTGATCCTGCAGGGTATGAGCACATTAATTGGATTAGAACCCTAACCAAAAGACTTCCTTGTGCAAGGTGCGGGCACGCTTTACCAAGTTGTGAGCTTGGCGAATTTTAGCTAAAAAAGGAAATTTATGAGTGATTGATTATAAGAAAGAAAGAAGGTTTGATTGCAAATTAAGAAGACTAGACCTCTATTTTGTTTAAGAATATTTTCTATTTTGTTTCTCTTTCTTTTTTTTTATTAGCATTTGATTTTTAGAAATCCTTGTAAAATTGATATTTTTACCATATTTTTAGGGATTCACTATTATATTTTAGGAGTTGTCTTTCATATAAATACCCTAAAGGCGCCATACTCATCATCAACATATAAAACGCATCCATCAGTCACACATATTTCCTTATCTTAGGGTTAGTTTTTCCAAGAAATTAAAGGAGCTATGTTTTTCACTATGAGTGGAAAATACTATTTTTCTGATTCAAGGGACATTTTGATTTCATTTGCTATTACTGTGAGATTTGTTGCTTAATTTATATTTCTTACTTTTAATTAAAGTACTTATTTGTTCTTGATTTTGTTTTCTATGAATGAGTGGTGTTGGTTAATCTAACAAATGAATTCATCATCTTTTATTCTATTACAATCTATGAGTTCAATGATCTGTAATTGTTATAAATAAGTGGTACAAATAATAGTTAGGTTAATTATATTTATTAATCAAAATATGCATGTTTACCCTAGGGGAATCTACGGGACAAGATTAACTAATTGTGGCTATTTTTGTTATTTATTTTTGGTTTAATTATTTTCATAAATTTTAATGCCATCATTAATTTGATATGGAACGCTATCGTGCCCAATCAATTAATGATAAATTTTGATTTGGATGATGGCTTCAGTCAATTTGTAGGATGAATATTGATAATTTATGATTAGTGAAGCAATTGAATGAAATCGTACCCTTAGATCAGAAGTTCGGTAATATAAGTTTTCTTCTCTATTTTTTCCTATTTAATTATTTATGTTAGTTGTTGTTAGAATTTAGTTAATTAGTTACTCATTCCAACATCTCCCAATTTTACTTTTTCTTATTTTAAACTTAGAAACTATATTTTTAGTTCCCTGAGATTCATTCTAGTCCACTATCACTACAAAATTAATTTGTAGTCATTGGAGTGTTAGTCATTAATTTTGACTGTTTCGACAAACCAGTTAAACGACAAAGTAGTGAACTATTAGAGGCACAGAACACACAGTGTGCAATAACTTTTTGACACAATATAGAATCACACATCAGTTGACAGTAAGGCATACCCCTCAGTAGAATGGCATAATAAAAAAGAAAAATAGAACTACAATGGATATGATGCAGTCAATGATAATTGTCAAACATATACCCAAACTCAAGGGTTTTTGGATGGAAGCATTTTTATGTGCTATTTATTTGTTGAGCATGTGTCTTGCTTGATATGGCTATGGAAAAATCCTTTATGAAGTTTGGTTAAATCAAAAGCCAAATATATATCATTTTAGAGTATTTGGTTGTTTAGCATATTGCATATGTTTCAAATGTTTTCAGCAAGAAATTTAACGACAAGGCAAAGAAGTGTATTTTCATTTATATAATTTTAAAACGAAAAAATGTAAGTTGTTCAATCCAGCGATTTACAAAACCATTTTCAGTACAAATGTCAATTTTGATAAGTAATATGCCTAGAACTAGTCAAAAAAGGAGTTAATACGGTAGTTAGTCATCCGCTATAACTCTTATATTTTAATAATAGTGATGATAATAAGATTAGTTAAGTAAAAATACTTGAACAACAATAGGTTCCTACTTAACCAACTCCTACTCAATCTGGTTGCCCATAGAGGTAAAGGCATCCACCGGTTCTTTTGTAGGATTATGTTGTTAATAATCACTTTCAAAATTTGTCTAATGAAGATGTTGGTAATTTTGCTCTTTTTGCACATATGACCTTGTTACTTTAAAAAATATTGTTCATGAGGATTACTGCACAAAATTAATGGTTGAAAAAATTCATGCCATTAAAAAAAATGATACTTGAAAGCTCAAAAATTCTCTAAGTGGTAATAAATCCATTGGTGTCAAATGGGTTTACAAGAAGAAATACAAGTAAGATGGAGAAATAGATAGATTCAAGGCACACTTGATGGTTGGTTGCTAAAGTTTGCAAACAAAAATCGAACAATAATTGTTTTTAAATATTTGCGCCCTATCTTCTTAACTGTCCAAAATAGTTGGAAATACATTAAATGGATATAAAGTCTGTGTTTTTAAATGGAATACTTGACTAAGAAATGTACATTAAGTAACTTGCAGGATTTGTAAAGAAATGTCAAGAAAATACAGTATACTAAGTTAAAAGAACTCTTTGTGGCTTGAAACAACCTTAAAGAGCTTCATGTACCTATTAACTCTTTTTTTGTTAACAGTAGTTTCCAATGTTATCCTTTTATTCATGCTTTATAAGTAAAGTTTTATATTCTTAATGTGATTGTAATTGTATGTATGTGGATGATTGTATATTTATAGAGAATAACCCCAAAATGTTTGTGAAATTCAGAGAGGTTATGGTTCAACAATTTAATATGATAGATATGGGCCTAGTATCTTAGTTTCTTCATGTTGGGGTTTTGCAAACTAATTAATACATTTTTATACTCCAGAAGAAATATTCAAGAGATATTTTGAAAAAATTCAAGATAGATGGTGTTAAACCAATTTTGACTCCAATTGACAGACAATTTCATTTGGCCAAATATGGGACTGACACTTTTATGAACTCTATTTTAAAAGTTTAGTGGAGATTTTAGAATATTTCATAGCTTTGAGACTTGATATTAATTTCATTATTGGTTTGATAAGGAAAATTTGTGCCAGTTCCACTTGTAGGCAGTTAAGAGAATTTTGAAATACATTAGATGTTTCAAAATTATAGAATATTTTATTCAAAAGGTGATGTTGTTGATTCTCTAGAATTCACTGATAGTAATTGGATTAGAGATACTATAGGGAAAAAAGTACCTTTGGTTATGCATTTTTTATTGGTTTGGGTGTTTTGTTTCTTAGAGTTCAAAAAATTAGCTAGCTATTGCATTATCTATAGTGGAGATAGCATACATTGCAACAGCTAATAGTTCTATTCAAACATTGTGGATTAGGAGAATGCTTGATTTTCTTCAATATAAACAAAATAGAACAACTAAAAATTTATGTGATGGTATTTTAGCTATAAATGTGAAAAAGAATCAAGTCTTTTATGGTCAAAACAAACATATTGATGGGGAGACAAAGAAGGAGAGGGGAAGGAGGTGCTAATTAAAGTGGTCATCGATGTGCTCCCCACTTACTTGATGGCCTGCTTCAAACTTCCTACAGGTGTTTGCCAAAACATCATCAAAAGGACCACAAGCTTTTAGTGGGGAGACAAAGAAGGCAAGCGAAATAAAATCTGCTGGAAAGCATGGAAGGACCTAACATGGCCAAAGGAGTAGGGAGGTTTGGGCTTTAAAAATCTTCAGCTCTTCAATGAAGCACTAATGGCGAAACAAGTCTGGAGGATCATCACCTAGTCGAACCTCCTCATGAGCAAGGTAATGAAAGCAAGGTACTTCCCAAAAGGCGGTCTCTTGAAGGCCCCGATTAAAAACAATGCATCATGGCTGTAGAAATATTGGATGGGAGTCAGCCATGTTATCAAAAGAAGGACAATTTTCCAAGTGAGGGATGGTAAATTAGTCAGAATATGAGAGAGCCTCTGGTTCCTGGTAGACCAAGCTTCAAGGCAACACTTATTCTGAATCATTGGGAGAAGGCCTCATAGGTGAGTGAGCTCTTACAAAACAGAGGAGATCGTTGGAATGAAAAACTAGTATGCCAAATGTTCAACCTGCCAGATGCTAAAGCTATTGTAAGTATCCCCCGCCCAAGTGACATTCATGTTGACCGCAAAGATAAACTTGTACAAAACTTGATAAAACAAGGAATCTATACGGTCAAATCGGCATACCAAGATGCTATCAAGGCACATTTGGTGTGGTACCAACAAGATGAGACCAGCTTAGCTAGGGGAGTAACAAAGAAGGCATGAAAGAGCAGTTGGAGGCTAGCCATCAAAAGGAAACTCAAGCACTTTATTTGGAGATGTTGGCATGGAATTCTCCCAACAAAAGATCAGTTACCAAAAAGAGGCATCCTGGAAGATCCAACATGCAACATGTGTGGATAAGATGAGGAGACCTTAAAACACGTTCTTTTCTACTGCCTCGGAGCTCATAAAGTGTGAAAACTAGCCCCAGTAACATGAGATGCATTGAAGGGAGAAAGTCTCAGCTTCAAACTAGGGGAGCCTGAAGTTTGCAATGGAAAAAGGATAATTACTTGCAAAACAGAGCCGAACTGACAGTCTATATTCTATGGATGCTCTGGAAAACTAGGAACCTATGTATATCCCTACAAGAATGGAGAGAATAAAAAGTATTAGTAGACCTGGCGATAGAAGAATGGCTGGAATCCTAAGAGGTTTCTAGACCAGAGAGAGAATCAAGCTAAGGGATGCAACTAGGAACAAGGAATCAAGTTCAGTGGTAGCTAACCAAAACAAGAGATTTGTTTGATAGGTTGAGGCATTGGCTAGAATGAAGAGAATACCTAGTCAATATGAGAATAGGATATTTGATCAATTTTAGCTTAACAAGGTACATTCTAACCAAGTAGATAGAGTGGTTTTTGTTATTGCTTGGTGCACAAGTAGATAGTCTATTAACTTTTGGCCTCACAAGACATTTAGATAGAGAGTTTAGCATTATTGGGTACACCCCAACCTAATTTACTTAGCCTCACTGAGAGAGCTAAGGAATTTGTTTGCCAGTCAGCAAAATGTAAATGTTCAATTTTGGTAGTTAATATAATGATCGTTTCTTTGGCAAAAAAAAAAAACATATTGATATCAAATTCTACTTCATTCATGAATTGTTTCAATGAAAGGAAATTATGATTGATTATTGTAAAATAAAAAAGTGGCTAATATTTTTACTAAGGTATTAAAATGGATTCATTTATGAAATTGAAGAAAATGCTTATGATCATAAATTATGAAAATTTAGTTTAAAAGAAACAATATAGTAAACTTAAATTGAATTTTATATTAGGTTTATGATTTAATAGTTATTTCTATTGGATTTTATTGTTGATTGTTGTTTTTATTAGAAATTAGACAGTCACATTCTAATAAGATTGAGTTTCTTTTAATCTTATGATTAGGAATCAAGAATTGTGACAAAATTCTGTTCAAACCCATACTATTTCTTTGCTAAATTTTTGAAGCCGTGTTGCTTGTTGTTCAAACCTGTATTGTTTCTTTGCTTGTTCCTGGATTTTTATGAATTATTCCAAGAAACCGTGTGCCTTTTGTCTTAAATCATAAAAAAAATTTGTTTATCAAAGAAACATGTGTTTTGTCACAAAAGAATCCAAGTGTGATTCACAATTGGATTTAGAATTGGCAATTGTTGTTGAACTGAAATTCCAAACTTTGTACTTTGGCTGGCCAAAATTTGCACTCTCTTGGCAGTTTCTTTTGCACGAAATTTTTTTGCTTTTGGAAATTTATTTTAGCTAAAAATTCTACAATTTGGTAACCTTTCTTGACTGAAATTACTATACAAAAAGTGTTGCAAGAATTTATGTCTATTTTGACTATATTTCCCTTCTTAAAAATTACTTTCCTTTAATAATCTTTCCTATTCGTTTCCTTTCGTTTCCAAATTTGTTTCCTTTTTGATTCCCTATTTGTTTTCCTTTTGGAGTCCATATTTAGATTTATTTAGTTTCCTATTTCATAGTTTCCTTATTCAAGTCCGATTTGTAATAGGAATTATTTAGTTTCTTATTCCTTTTAGTTTCCGATTCCAAGTTGATTTCAGATTTTTTGTATTTTCCAAATTTGTTAACCTTCCTTGAGTCTTAGTTCCTAAATTCATACATTCTTATCTGAGCTATCTCTTCACTAAAAAATTCCTAAAGGTTTGATAAAGAGTGTTTTTCTAAACAAGAACTTAGAGAGAAATTGTTGAGTGAGGGGTGAGACATAGAAAGAACCGAGAACATACTCATATACATCCTTACTACAAATCTTTCCATATTATTGTTTCATGTTTTTGTTGTACTAATCTTTTGCAGGAATCATGTCAAAAGAAAGTTTAGATCCAATCGACCAAAAGACTCTCCCTGATTGGATGGAAAACATTATCCAATCTTATTCCAAGTTGGATGATCAACTTGAGGCTTTGCAAATGAAGCTTCAAGCCAATGATGATAAGATGGAACAATTGGTTAAATCCATCAATGAGTCATCTTCAAGAAAGTCAAAATCTATGAGAAAATTTCCTCAAGTTTTGATAAAAGTGAGGATTCCGACAGGGCTTCTACTTCCCATAAAGATCGAAACAAAGTTGATAAAATTGCTAGAAATTTGGTGAGCATCAAAATGAAAATTCCAACCTTCCAAGATAGAGGAGATCTCGAGGCATATCTACAATGGAAAAAGAAGGTTGAATAAATCTTGGATTATCACCATTATTCTGAAGAAAAGAAAGTGAAGCTAGCAGCGGTTGAATTTTCCAACTATGCCATAATTTGGTGGGATCAACTTGTCACCTCAAGAAAAAGAAATGGAGAGCATCCTGTCCGCTCCTGGGAAGAAATAAAAAAAATTATGAGAAAGAAGTATGTCCCATCCTATTATTATAAGGAATTGTACAAGAGGCTGCAAAGCTTATAACAAGGCTTGAAGAGTGTCACTGAATACTTCATTTACTTAGAAGATTCACTCATCTAAGCTAATATAGAAGAAGACAAAGAGACTAAATTGGCTAGATTTTTGCAAGGATTAAATCCCGAAATAGCTGATGTAATCGAGCTCCACCATTATTTGAAAATTGAAGAGATGGTCAACATGGCTGAGAAGGTGGAAAGGCAATTGAAGAAGAAAAGCTCAAAATTGAGCTACACGCCTTGTAGGTCTCCATGGAAGAATAATTGGGATGAAAAAGTTGACTTGAAGAGTAACTTTAACCCATGGGCTAATTCTTCCAATGATAAAGAAGTCAAGAAGAAAGAGCAACCCATACGATCCCTTAGAAGTAGAGACATTGTTTGCCTTAAATGTCAAGGCAAAGATCATATAGCTACCCAATGCCCTTATAAACGAGTGATGATCACCTTGGATGATGGGGACATAATTTTTGACAGTAAATCCAATGATTCTATGCCTCCTCTAACTGAAACTGAAGGTGAAGAAGATACTGTCGTGGGAGAAACAATTTCTACCTTGAAATCTATGCATTCAATGGTGAATGATGAAGTGTCTTCAAGTGGAGAAGAAGCATTAGTCCCTATGAGATTACTTAGTGCTCTAGCCATGGATGATGATGAGCAAAGGGAGAACATCTATCATATACAAGTTTATGAAGTTCCACTCTAGATTAGTAATGAAGAGAAGAAAAAAGTTGAGGAGGAAGAAGAATCCGATACCTCAATTAGGCCGAATCCAATAAGTGGGGATCATCAAAACCAAGAGCCTGAGCCTGTTGTTAATGTTTTGAATCTTCCACACCTTGACTTTGTGTTTGGAGAAAGGAAATTTTACCACCTTCCGCTAGAAACTTGGAGCCTTTAAAGATTGGTGGTAAAATGCAATTATGGGAGTGGCTCGAGAAAAGGTAAAAAGAAAAGTCATCATTTTTCCTGACCAAACTATTTCTTCTACTTCCTAAGGAGGTCAAAGTATGTTGATTTCATCCCAAGGGTATTGTTGAAGATTCGAGGATGAATCCTTTCGAGGAGAGGGGAAATGATGGGATCATGGGAGCCATTTAACCTACTTAATGGGAATCTTGGAGTTGTTCAACCTATTCTTCAAATATTTGATCCATTAAGGTATATTACAAGGCCAATGACAAGAGCTAGAGTTAAACACGTTCAAGAAAGCTTAAATGGTTTAATCCAATACATTCAAATTCATCAAGCATGCGGCCAAGACTTGCAAGTCATTAACTTATTGCAAGTCTGGGTTGAAGAACACTAGTCTTGGCTTGGCCAGATTCTAGTGTGATAATATGTCAAGTTATTTAATTAATTTTTGTAGTTTTCTTTTTAATTATTGGTGGCCAAATTTGGGTAATTAAAAGGTCAACCTTGCTGGTTTTTATTTTGTTATGGCCAAAATTTAGAGTTATTTTTAGTAGCCAAATTTATAAACTTGAAGGAAGCCTTAAAGAGCCAAACTTCCAAATCCAATCAATTTTAGGGTTTTTATTTCCTTTTTATTTTAAAGCTACCCTTTTATTACTTAAAAGACTTGGTTGCCTCCTTTAGAAATTACATTAGAATTAGGATTTTTAGTTGTTACCTTTTTAACAATCCCTGTATCCTATAAATAAAGGCTATTCGGCCAAGACACGAATAATAGATGCTTAGAAGATTTTGTGACATTACGTCCGTGAGAGTTTGAGTGATTCAGTCTCTTTGTTTTTTGTAAAGAATAATAGGCTTATCAAATTTGACCAGTTTGTAGCGCCTTTGAATCTTATCAATCTAGTAGAACTCTAGATTGTGGTAACGCTTCATCCATCGGCTTCAATTCCGTTGGTTTTAGCAATTTCACAAGTTAAGTCTCGGGTCCTGTTTTGCTTGTTGTTTATTGTCGGTTCCATATAGCCATGAAGTGCGTATTAGTATCACAAACAATTTTTGTGTAAAATGCAATTCTATATCCCTTGATCATCATACGCAACTATTGCGAAATCACATTATCATGTGATCATAATAACAAGATCTATTACATCAACATGTAATTATAACATTTAGATATATCAAATCATCATATGATTAAAACATTTATTTTGATAATTGATTTTACTATTTCGTGTTTTTTAACTTTTTAAATATTATTATTGCTCCCACTAACCTTTCTAGAATAAACATTTTATTTTAGAAAGCTAGCAATTTGTCAAACAACTTTTGTTTAATAGAATAATAAAATAGTAACCAAAATTTCTTTTGGATACTCCACAAATAAGCATTTCGCTAGATTTAGTTCTAAACTAACTTAACTCCACCTTCAAATAAGTAGGACAATGCCAATTTTTTTCTTAAAAAAATTTTGGTTTATTTCTATCTATATTTCATATAGAATAAAATCAACTATTTCAAATAAAATACGATTAGAAAATAGGAGACAACATTAATGGCATAACTCCAAAACTATTTTAGAAAGACTGCATATCTACTTATAAATCAAAATATATCTAATATACTTGATCTTTCTTTTATGCAAGACTATTTACTAGTAGTGTGTATAAATGACCAATAAGAATCGCATTTTTAGTTAGGTAATTTAGAATTTTGATTAAAGTATTTACTTTGATGATCTAACTGAAACAATAAATACCTTTACAAAATTTTAAACTTAATTTTATTTGAACTATTCAAATATCTCAAATCTATGCTTACAATAAGTATATTTAATCATTGCAAATGATTAAATTTGAGAATATTGAAGTAAGAAAAACACCTTTAGTAAAATTATCATGATACTCTATACATCAAATGCATTAATCAAGACAATTTATCAAAATTTCACTTTTTACTATAAAAGGTGATTTGGTCATTTAGGTAGTAAATAGTATTCACATATCTCAATTGACTTAAAGTCAAAAGATCCAAATTATCATCTTGATGTAATTTGGATATGTAAACATTATTTATATGACCAAGTTACAATACTAAAGATGTATTATCTAACTTTAATTGCTTTTGGGCTAATATAAGATCCTTGAATTAAGAAACTAGTTCAAAACTAAAAATGTCATCTAACTATATATATATATATATATCTAAAGAGAAATTATCCTAACATGTCAAACAAGAAGTAGTATTATTTTGTTAAAACGAAATAATGTAATGATCTTTGATATAAGTCCAACCACATAAAGAAAATTACTCTTATGATCAATTTAACAACACTTGTTTCATTTGTCAAGCATAAGATCATTTCCTTTCTAATTATCAATCTATTTACGTTTAGATTATATATACATACATACATATATATATATATGTATATATATATATATATATATATATATATACACATATATATATATATATCATAAATATCTATATAAATGATATCAAATATCAGAATCTAATTTTAGAACAGAAAGATAATTGTTAATTTTCAAGATACTTGAAGAAAAACTTCATAAGTTTTTCCTATTTCAAGGTATTAAGATAGTTTAGCAGTCTAATTTCAAAAAGTTTCTTTGACTTATTTAGATAAATGTTTATGTAGTCAACTTATTCTTTCAATTGACATTTTCAAAATCAATTCTGAATCATTTTTTTTAAAGAATAAATACTACATCATATCCCTTATTTTCAAAAAGGGAGGAATCAGTGTACAATTCATTAAAACAAATTTTGAATAGTTATCCAACTAAGATAATATCATAAAATTTATATTTGATTATGCATCAATCAACACTTGAGATGCATTATCAAAATGCAAACATTTTCTTTTACACCCCTCAAGAATTTAAGATTAGAAGTTAATATGATATAACTATTATATCCACTACAAGAAAATCGGCTTTTAGTGACCAAAAAAGTAGTGACAACAACATTTCTCATCACCAAAAGTAGGCATTAGTAACGAGAAAAATGTAGTCACAAAGAGTTGGTCACAAATGTATTCATTGTTGGCGACATGAAAAAGTGGTCACCAAGTGGTCAGTAAATGACGTCTTTTAATGATGAGAAATCATAAGTTGTAATTGATTCGTCACTAATTGTTATAGTGCCAAAAAGACCACCAAAAGTTAACCATATTTAATGACAAGTATTGGTGACGACTACTTTACTTGTCACGAAAAAAGTGACAAAATATATTTTCGTGACAAAAAAAGTTGTCACTAAATTTATGACTTTAAGTGACAATATTTTGTAATCACTAAATTATTATGATTGGGCTAACAAATAGGCCTATGATTGGGCTTGTTTTGGTTTAGAAACATTTCATATACATATATATTGTATATAAATTAGTATGATTTGGCTTAGATTATACAAATATTAATTGGGTCAAATTGATTGGGCCTAACTTTATAGTAATTGGACTTATATAATAAGAAATAAGAATTGGGCTAAACAATTTTTTCATTGGGTCAAATTTAGCTAATTTGTATTATGATACTTATTTTTCATTAATTGTACTTTGACACCCTAACATTTTTATATTTGCTACATAATTTTACCTCAAGAACATAATCTTTTAGCATTAAAATATACTATTGATTAATAACAAAATTAGGCTTCTTTGACCAAGAATTATGATTGGGTTAAACAATTTATTCACTAGACCAAACTTAGCTAATTTATATTATGGCTCTTAATTTTTAATAATTGTACTAAGACATCATAATATTTATGAATTTGTCCACATAATTTTACTTCGAGCACATTGCATTTTATAGTATTGAAATATACTATTGACTACTAATAATTGGATTTCTAAAGTTAAAAATTACGATTGAACTAAATAAATTCTTTATTAGGCTAATTTAATTTTTTTGAGAAATATGTTCTATTGAAAATAAAGGCGGACATCAACCTGACCACTCTGGTAATACAATGAGAATGAAAATACTATGAATCCTATCTATTACAAATGAATGTTATCTTCTACAAACGTATGAGAATGAAAAAGAATCCAATGATAATGAGCCTTTAATATGAAGAGACACGTCATACTGATTAAAAGCAAAAGATGACTGGGAGCAGCAACAAGCTTAGCTAGACAATTCGCAACTAAATTGTCTTTATGGAAAATGTGTGAAACTAATAGCGCGAACGACCAAATATCTGATTCAATGGAATCCAATTTCCAAGGAAAATGCGTCGCATCCATTAGGGATTGATACAACTAGCATCTAGTATTTATCAGGCCAAACTTAGCTATATGTGTGTGTGTGTGTGTGTGTGTGTGTGTGTGTGTGTGTATAGAGTTAGTGCATAATATAGTTATAATATAGCTAGTTAGTACATAATGTAAGTAATCTGTATATGTATTTAGTTATAGATAGACAATATCGAATACTGGTAGTAATATTCATAAAATAATGTTTGCTAGTGCTTTTAGATATACTAAACTCTATGTATGATGAAAACCTAAGGAGGGCTGAGACATCAATACAACCAAGTTCACCTACAACTTCACAACAAGATCCATTACAAGGCATTGGAGGACCTATGACTAGGTTAAGTACTAAGAGAATGCAAGCTGCTTTAGTAACACTAATAAATGAGTTAATGGAAGCTCAAATAGTAGCTAAGATGGCCGAATCTCAATCACAAATTATCATTCTACTTAGGATTGAAAATGAGGGATCAAATGCCAAGTCCAACTTGGAATGAAGTTAGCCGAATCCAAAGTGAAGGACAATTCCTGCTTAGCCGAAAAAAAGGAAACATAAGAAGTTTCAAATCCATTACCAAGATAAATTGAAGAAGTTTCTAAAATTTGCATGAAGAAGTTAAGGAAGCTACCAAATTCAAGACAACGAATGGAAGCTGCCAAGACAAGCACATTTAGCCAAGCACAATCCAAGAAGTCTTTGGATTAGTTTTAGCTAGTTTTAGTTTAGTTATTTCCTTTTCTTAGATTAGTTGTTTCTTTTAAGTAATTGTTCTTTAGTTAGTTTCCTAAAATGTTATGAGTTCTAATCCTTTTAGAGAATAGATTTTAGTTGCTTAAACCAGCCTTGTAACAACTATAAATAGAGGCATTTAGCCACAATGAAAGACAGAATTTGATCAATTACAAACTTGAGAGCTTTGAGGTTTTCTTTGAGTTCTAGTTTAGAACTTGCTTTGAGTCTTTGAGGATAGCCTCTAAGGTTCATGTTTAAGCTATTTTGTTGAGTTTATTTCCCTCAACAATCTGAGTGTGCTTCTTGGTTCCAAGGATAGTCAAAGTTCACATATTGGGTCTTTGATAATTCCATTGAATGTCAAGTGGACAAAAGCAAGGTCCTTCTTCACAAGTTGGAGTTGGTGTCTTGCTAAAGGAAGACTTAGTTCAACCTAGAGGACGATACTAGGACCAACACTTTGATATAGGTTCGGATTCTCATTCTTTGTTTAAGATTCGTATCAATGTATTCTTGTACAGTGTCAAAGGTGAATCCAAATTAAAAAATGGAAAGAGACACTCACAAAATACCTATTCATTGATGAAGATTGTGTTAGTTCCAAAGTCAAATGACCGACCTACAATTTATATGGGGTTGAGACTCTAATGTTGTTGGCCTGTGCGCGAAAGCTTGTCCCGATTCAATAAGGATGTCATGATTTTAGTTAGGTGAAATTTATTATATTTTATTACTTAAAATTTTTGATAAACTTTTAAATTGAATAAGTACTGTAATTAAAGCTTTCCATAAATTATTTATATAAGACTTAAATGTCCAATATATATAATTTTTTATTTCATTATTAAAATTTAGACTTTATTTTCTTCTTTGATTTACCTTAAAACAATTTTTAATTTGGTCATTAAATAATTAATTATAATTTTAGTTTTCAAAATCTAAATAATTTCATTTTCAAAAATAAATTTTCTTTTCACTACCTATAAATTAATGAATTTCAATGGGTAGAAGACTAGGTATAAAAAATTAAGTTTGAAGGTTCTTACAATTTATTATTGACAAGGTCTTCAAAAAAGGTAAAAAAAGGCTAACTGAATGGCTTTTGTATTATGCATCTTCAACACTTGGAAAATTCCCACTCAAAACTTTACTTCAACACATTAAAAAAAAAAAAAAACAGCCACCCAAAAGTAAAGTTAACTTCACTTCTTACTATTTATTACAATAGTCTTCTTCTCTTCTTATTCTCACTCAAAACTCCACTTCAACACTCAGAAAAAAGCAGCACCCAAAAGTAAAGTTGACTTCACTTCTTGCTATCTATTACAATAGTCGTCTTCTCTTCTTATTCCCACTTAAAACTATGCTTCAACACTTAGAAAAAAGCAGCACCCGAAAGTTGGCTTCACTTCTTGCAACCGATTCTAGTAGCTACACAATAGTTTTCTTCTCTTCTTGAAGGTGAGCAAACAATTGTGCATTTGTGTTTAACAATCAATTTTCTTTGAGATTTTTATGTGAGATGAATTTAGTTACAAATTTTAGGGTTCTTCTTGCAGTAGAGATATTGGCAATGAAGTTGAAGAATTTGGTCACCATCCGCTGAATCTTGTCCTTGTTGAAGTGAGGTTAGTGCTAAAATGGGCCAGTGGTTTTGTGGAAGTCTGACTGCTAAAATGTGTGTGTATACAACAAGATTGATCCATTTGGTTTAGTAAAAGTTTAGATAAAAAAGCATCCATCTATATTTTTTAAAAGCCAAATGACAAATGAAACTACATTTTGATGCACAAGCACCCGAATAGTAGCATGTTTTCTTTTGTACCCGGCTACAAATCTCTCTAGAGTTGTTATCCTAGCTTTCACTTTGTCTACTTTGTCTTCACAAACACCCAAACAGCAACATTTACTATTTGTGGGTTCAAGTTGAGCTCCCTACCACATTCTGCTTCGGGTTCATTGCTTGCCTCTGTACGAATTGCCGAGCTTGAGCTTAGAGGGTGATGGCATAAGGGTTGAGTTTAAGAATTTCCAGATTCAAGACCTGATACACTATGGCTGAATTCATTTATTACCTATACTTTAGATCTACCACTCTCTTTCCCATGATCCAGATGTTTTGGAGCTATCTACCACTCTCTTTCCCATGATCCAGATGTTTTGGAGCTTTCTTTTTCATTTTCATTTTTGGAGTTCATCTCCAAAGGTTTTTCCTTTATCTTTTGAATAGTAGCATACTCCACCATTGCAGAAATTAGACCTTTTAGTTGACAATGTTTCTATGGTTTGACCTTTTTATCCCTTTCTATTATTTGTGTTTAAACGTTAAGTATTAAGTTTATTTGTTAATAATGGTATTTTAATCTTTTTTTAATTATTACTAAGCTGTACTTATAATATAAGCTTGTTGATGTAAGACTATCATCATGAATACAATTTTCTCTTCTAGGGTTTTATAGTTTTCATGGTATCAGAGCACCACTCTCTGCCGCCAACCCTAAGCCTTAGGAAACAAATCCACCACTCACCATCACCATCAACTACCATCAATCACCACTGTTGACACAAATCAGCAAACCTTCAAAATCATCAAATCCAACACCCTCTAGTCCTATAAGGGTGACGACCAGTAACGTCTAGGCTGTCAAGGCCTATTCCGGCACAGGCAAGAATAGCACTGGTCATCAATGGTCGTCACCCCTACATAATTGTGGAGGTCAAGGACGTAATTACCGTGGTCGTGGCCAAACTGGTGTATTCTCTGGCCGTGGCCATAATAGGGTTAGAAGTGCTGGAAGTTCTTGTTATTGCCACTACTGTCAACAAATTGGCCATACTGAGGCTTATTGGTATAAGCTCCATCCTCAGCTTCGACCACAGGCTGCTTATACTGAATCTCCAGTGCAAAAAAAAAAAAAAATCTAGTCACTCACAGGAGCTGCCTAGCACTATTATGTTGTCTTGTGTAGAATATAAGTCATTGGTTCGTCCCATCTAGGTGGTGGATTCCTCTACCCCTGCTGCTACTTTGGCACAGACTTCCTTAGGCAATTCATCTTATTTACTCTCTGTTGTACCCACTTCTTGGGCCGTAGATTCAGGTGCCACAAACCATATGACTGGTAATTTTAACTTATTGTCTAGCATTACCACTATGTCTCCTAGTTCTGTTACACTTACTGTTGGTTCACAGTCTCATATCACTGGTAAAGAGAATGAAACTTTAGGCATCTTTTTTTTCTCTCATCTGTTTATCATTTACCAGCATTCCCATGTAAATTGCTCTATGTTAGTGCCCTTACCAAAAATTTGAACTGCTTTGTCAACTTTCCCCCTACTTGTTGTATTTTTCAGGATCTGAGGACCGGGAGGATGATTAGCAGAAGGCATGAGTCGAGTGGGCTGTACTACCTGAATAAAGATCTTATGGCTGTTGTCATTCAAAAAAGCACCACCTCTGATTTCTTTCAAATGCATTGTCGTATGGGTCCTGCATCGTGTGATGTTTTTCACTATTTCTCTCTTATTTCAAAGTTTATCGGTCTTATCCCATGTGATGCCTGTCAATTTGGCAAACATTATTAGGTATCTTTTCCATCTCGTGTCCAGAGTCGTGTTTCAAATCCTTTTGATTTGATACATTTTAATGTTTGGGGACCATGTCATGTCAGAGATATGTTTGGTTATAAGAATTTTGTTATATTTGTAGATGATTATTCCCGTGTAACGTGATTATATTTAATAAAAGATCGAACTGAAGTTTTTTCCTATTTTTGTATGTTTTATTTTGAGATCCTAATTAGTATCATGCTTCAATTAAATGCTTGCGTTCTGATAATGTCAAAAAAATATATAGCATATTCTTCTGGCTTTCAATCATTTCTTACATCTCATGGAATTCTACATCAAACATCTTGTCCCTATACCCCTAGTAGAATGAGGTGGTGGAACGAAAAAATTGTCATCTCTTAGATATTGCTCGTTGTCTACTTTTTCTTATGAATCTCCCCAAAATGGTTTGGGGGTATGTAATTGTTACAGCATGTTACCTCATAAATCGTCTTCCGTCCTCTATACTTCGTGAGGGCATACTTTTTTCTATTCTTCATCCTACTAGTCCACTTTTTTCTTTACCTCTTCGTGTGTTGGGTGTGTTTGTTTTGTGCATCATCTTGGTCCTGGTCATAATAACCTTGATCCACAACCCGCAAAGTGTGTATTTCTTGGGTATTCTTGAACCCAAAAGATACAAGTGCTATAATCCAATTAGTTGACACTTGTATGTCTCAGCATTTTTGAGAACCAGTCCTATTACTCCTTTACTGGCCAACGGATGACTCCTAATGAAAATATTTTGTCCTCAACCACGGCTCCACTATAGCCTATCTCTTTAATGGGGGTGTCCAAATTGTCTATCGATTTTTAGTTTTTTGATCGGACCTATCAATGACGACGTTCTGTTCCGCATAAGGTAGTACAGTCATCGCCCGCATTGGACATGCATGCTTCTCCACCAATCGCTCTTCCGAACTCTGATTCACCAGTTTTTTTTTGCACCTGATTCTACCACTGATCTTCCAATGGCATTGTGCAAAGGTACACGTTCTTGTGTCGGTCAACCCAAATCCCCTTTTTCTCCCTTACTGGTTTGTCTAGTCGTACACGTACTCGTCACCCTATTTCTCGGGTGTTATCCTATGATTGTCATTCTACTCTATATTCCTCATTTGTTGCCTCTTTATCTAATATGTTTATGCCAAGTACAGTTCCAGAAGCTCTTGCCCATCCAGGTTGAAGGCATGCTATGGAGGATGAAATGCAGGCGCTATAGGATAATGGGACATGGCAGCTTACATCATTACCGGATGGCAAACGGGTTGTCGGATGCCATTGGGTGTTCATAGTAAAGTTTCAACCAGATGGGTCTATTGAGTGTCTGAAGGCACGTTTGGTTGCCAAAGGTTATACCTAGACCTATGGCAACGATTATGATGATACATTCTCTTCTCTTGCAAAGATACATTAAGTTCATGTTTTCATCTTTCTTGCTGCTCAATATGGTTGAATTCTCCATCAACTTGATGTCAAGAATGCCTTTCTTCATGGCAACTTGAACGAAGAGGTATATATGGAGCAACCTCCGAGGTTTGTTGCTTGGGGGAGCCTACTAATGTTTGTCGTCTACACAAGGACTTATATGGTTTGAAACAATCTACTCGTGCCTGGTTTGGTCGTTTCAATGATGCAATTATCTGGTTCAATGTACAATGTTGTACCGTAGATCATTCTGTGTTTAGTTCCATTTCTCTAGGGGGTGTGTGCTCCTAGTTGTATATGTGGACGATATTATCATCATTGGTAGTGACTCTGTAGGTATACAAGAGTTGAAACAATTTTTACAGACAGAGTTCAGCACAAAAGATATGGGTAATCTGCAGTATTTCTTGGGCATTGAGGTGGCCTACTTGCGTGATGGTATCTCCTTATCACAGCGAAAATATGTTCTGGATATTCTGAGTGAGGTTGGTTTTCTTAGAGCAAAGCCTGTCGATACTCCAATAGACCCTAATACGAAACTTGATACAGAACAAGGTGACTTACTTCGTAATCCATGTAAGTATCGAAGGTTAGTGGGTAAGTTCAATTATTTAATTGTCACTCGACCAGATATTTCTTTTGCTATTAGCATGGTTAGTCAGTTTATGAGTGCTCCTCGTACTACACATTGGGAAGCAGTACTACGTGTTGTTAAGTACTTGAAGGGAGCACTAGGTAAAGCTTTCCTATTCAAGAATCATAGACATCATAGTGTCATTGGCTATTTTGATACTGATTGGATTGGGTGTCCTATTGATAGGAGATTGACTTCTAACTATTGTGCGTTCTTGGGAAGCAATCTTGTAAGTTGGAAGAGTAAAAAGCAACATGTTGTATCTTGATTGAGTGCAGAGGCGGAATATCGAGCCATGGCTCTTCTGACTAACGAGTTACTTTGGCTGAGGATGTTGTTGTCTGAACTCATTATGCCATCCTCATCTCCCTCAGTTTTGTGTTGTGATAACCAGTCTGTTATGCATATTGCTTCAAATCCTGTCTTTCATGAACGCACGAAGCATATTAAGGTAGATTGCCATTTTGTGCAAGAAAAGATTCAGAATAAAGAAATAACACTTCAATACACACGGACCGATGACCAACTTGCTGATCGTTTCATTAAGTCACTGAGGCGTAATAGGGTGATTACTTTGTGTAACAAGTTGGGACTCTTTGATGTTTATGCACCCACTTGATGGGGAGTGTTGAAACGTTAAGTTTTAGGTTTATTTGTTAATAAGGGTATTCTAGTCTTTTTTTAATTATTACTAAGCTGTACTTATAGTATAAGCTTATTGATGTACAGCTATCATCGTGAATACAATTTTCCCTTCTAGGGTTTTATATTTTTCACTTTGGACTTTCTCTCAATATTGTCCATCCTTTTCATTTGACTTCCTTGTTCCTACTCCATCATACTTGGGAGAAAACCAGAGAGAACAAAGAATCTAGTCGACTTCCATCATTGCCCTCAGTATTAATCGTTGACCAAGTTGCTTGTATTTGTACATTCTCATTTCCCAAATCCCCTGTTCCAACAGTATTGCGCTTGGGCTGAAAACCAGGGGGAACAAGAGGAAGATTGTCTGATTTACTTCCAGCTGAACTCAGCAACAATCTTTTCTCTGAATTGTTTGAACTCAGTAGCAGTCCTTTTTCTGAATTGTTAGGCCTCATTCGTTTTGCAATGGACACCTTTTATTGTGAACTAGTTAGTCTGACCACACTGAGGGCATTTCCATATTTTTTGAGTTATTGTGACTTATCCGAACTGTGGTCTTACTCTCATATCATTGGACCAAAACTCTCTCTTATTGTAACCATCACCTAGAATGTTTATCCTATAGCAAAGTGAGTGGCTCAAAAGATTATATGCAGTTGTAGAGAGAGGGCACATGCATTTTTTGCTGACTATACAAGAAGCGAAAATTTCTTCTGGATAATTGTGCTTGTTGAGGTTTTCTTCCTGATGCTTGAAGTGTGCCTTCAATTTTCTATTTTTCCTTTTTCTTTTGTTTTAATTTTTTTAAATAAATGCTTTCTTTTCTTTATACGTTTCTAAACTGTCATGTGTTATATGTAATGCAATCATTAGCATATTGTTGAACTTTCTCTACTGATCCCTTTCTTCTTGATTTTTTCCCATATCCATGTGTATTATATTATGGACTATATGTTAATCTTGTTCAAATTTGCATGTTTCTATATGAGAGGTCTAACTATCCTTACCATGTTGAAAATAATTGTTAATAGAATGTGGGCAGTCCCTGAATCAAAAGGTATCACAAGAAGTGGAACGGGAGAAGGAGAAAACCTAAAGTTAGTTTTAGAGGGTTGTAATCCTAGATTTGTGAGTTTTGTCCACCCTTTGGTAACCACATTCTTCTTAAGTTTGGAATTATTTCTATTTTAACTTTTAATGGGTATGCTTCTAGTTGCAGCAAAAGTATGTAAAACGGGATCCTAAGGACAATTTTGGAGAAGTTCCTAAAACTCAAGAAGCTATGCTGTGAGTTATCTTTCCTTTTGTTTTCTGCTTGAATACAAACTTTTTATGAGTAACTCATTGGAACTTCATGGCCTGCAAAGTAAGTTCCTTTGTTCCTTTTTTAATGACATAGGATATTGGACAAGACAATTTCAAACTTGGAAATGGAATTAGATGTTGCGAAGGTAGCACAAGAGTCAATTCTCAGTGGATCTCCTTTATCTAAAGATATGGATAAGACTGGATCATCTGGTAGAAGAAGGTAGTTTATTGTTGTGGGAATTAATACTGCATTTAGCAGCCGAAAGAGACGAGATTTTGTTCATGCTACATGGATGCCTCAAGGTCTGTGAACCCTTTCTGCTATGCTTTTAGCCCTTGGATTTAGAGTTATTTATCTGCCTACCTAATACTTTCCTTGAAACTAGATGCCTACGTAATGTTTCCAACGGTTAAATAGGTGAAAGAAGAAGAAAGTTAGAAGAAGAGAAATGAGTCATTATTCACTTCGTTATTGGTCATAGGTACTACAAAACTTTCAAGGATGCAGCTAGAATTCCTCAATTTATTCATCGTGTTCACGATGTTATTAACTTGTGTGTGAAGCTCTTGATTCTATCTTCTATAGTTTGGGGATTCTTGAAACATCCTATCTTATGCAGAATGTTTGTATTAAAGGATTCTGTTCTTTTGAGGTTCTGACGTCTTAGCTGAAGAGCAAATAGAATCTAGCTAAATTGCCTTGATCTTAAAACTTTTTTGATTTTGATCTTTTACTAGTGTTTGTGTGTGTGTGTGTGTGTGTGTATGAAGCTCTGTTGATCGCACCTATGCAATCATTCTCAATTTTGTGATTAAAGTTTTTTTCTCAGACTAAAAATATCCTTAATTTCTAATCTTGAAATGTTCTTATAAAATTACACTCTACATTTTGTGGTTTTTTAGCATAAAGTTCATATTAATGTCATGCATTAATAAGTAAGATGATGCAACCTGTCTTGGAGGCTAAATTTTTATTTCTGTTTAGAGCTTAGGCATAAGAGATATTCAAAGTTCTTGTATTTCATCTCATTGACACAACCAAAACTTCAATTGATCTGGAATTTCTGTGCTTCATCTTTTGGATGGACCTAAAATGATATTGCAGCTAATCTTGTTTTGTCTTTGCATTTGGTTTCTCTGCCTCAATGCAGTGCAACAGTGGGAGGCATACTAGACAGAGCTATTGAACCTGAAAACAAAAAACATGGAGATTTCATGAGGTTGGTAATCATTTACACAACTACTGCAACATAGATGTCATAACTGCCCTTGCACAGACACTGACATTTTCGATTTCCATCATATGAGCAGGACCATGATGAGGGGTACCTTGAATTGTTTGCAAAGACAAAGTCATAGTTTGCTATAGCTGTTTTCATGTGGGATGCAATGTATTAAATCAAAGTTGATGATGATGTCCAAGTAAATATAGGTACATAGAGGACTGTATTTACTTTTTCTATAGGAGACTGTAATGTTCTTACACTTTTTTGACAATTTACATTTGATTAGATTTGTTTGGGCTTTCTTTGGTTAGAAATAAGTGGGTGACTATAGTTGCTGGTGGTAATTTGGTGTATTGGATGGTTGTAGAGGTAGTACCATCACCATCCTGGAGCAACTGGGGAGTGCTTTGGGGGCGTTGGGATTTAGGGGGGCAAGGATCAAAGTGCCGGTAATGTAAGTTATCATGCTTAATGGTAAGATGTTTCTATTTGGAAAACAATTTATGCCCTTAAAATTTTCTAGTGAACTTTGGCTGTATGCCAATTCTTGGAGAATTTTTTTGTTGAAGTTATTGCAGCTTTACAGGATATAAGCATAGATTTGAAATAAGATACATGGTGCTCATTCCGTGGACATCCATAAAATTAAAACATGAAATTGAAGATATTATGAAATAGAATCAATTGTGCACTCTACCTTTTTTTTTTTTTTATATCTTCATGAGAACATCTAGGCTTCTGTACATTGACACAATCCTATAATTTTTTGAAATTTGTTGCAGCGACACTTGGGGAGACATTAGCAATACATCGGAAGAAACCAAGGTTATATATAGGTTGCATGAAATGTGGACCAGTCCTTGCTTAGAAGTATGTAATCAGACAAAAAATGTCACTGTAAACTTAACTTTAGTTTGTAAAGCTTAACGGAATTCAATGGAACAAGGGAGTAAGATATCATGAACTAGAATATTGACTAGAAACAAGTACTTCCGTCATGCTACAGGACAGTTATATGCCATTTCAAAAGATCTGGCTACATATATATATTTCTGTAAACTAGATGAGTTCTCTTATGCTTAGTATGCTAAAAGGTTACTTTCATGCAGAGTTGAGGCTTTTCTAAATTGTCCATCATTGACAATTATCTGTAGGATTGTTCCAGGCATGTACTACAAAAATACGAAAATGAGAATCGACTTAGGTTTTTGGTTAAAAATAATGGTGGACTAGTTTATATTATGATAACATTTATTTTATGATACATGTAAATGTAAAATTGATTTTTTCATCAGTACTACTGAATTTGGCAGTCTCATTATCATTTCTGGGATAAATTTCAATTATTTATGTTTCTATTGATTAAATTGGTAATAATTATATATATGTTTTTTCAGTTCTACATTGACTTTCATGTTACGCTACGAATATTGTAATTATTTATAAGTATTTTCTACAATTGCAAAAGAGTATGAAAGAAATGAAGACCACTATGATGAAGACCCCTATTGAGATATGCCAAGAAACGCTAAATGGTGCTATACCTGGCCATTTTAGAGGTTCTGCTACTCCAAAGAAATAGATCCTAGCATCTGAGAAGTTGCAAGTAGAGGTGTCAAAATAGAAGAAAATAGCTGAGGAAATGATGACTGAGTTGGCTGCATTGAAGGACCAACAAGCCCAAACAAATGCAAAGATGGATTTGATGATAGAGCACCTAGGTTAGTTGACTGGACATGAAAAAAGTGTGAGTCTACCTTCTATTGTTCCATATCTGGTATTTGTTGGATTCTAAGGTTGATATATAGTTGAAGTAATATTTGCTCATATATCTTTGCAAATTAAGTTGTTACAGGTCCCCATGTGTTCACATTATTACTATACTACTGATGGTCTTGATTTTCTAAGTGTCAGTTGACTCTCACACTTCTAGTTTGTTTAAATGTTTTTTGTTGCTAAATCAAATCTGATTTTGATTATTATAGTTGCTGCTATTGAAGCTCTTGCAAGTGTCATATGTTTATTTTAGTGGGTTTGGACTGCTGTCTTGATGATCACTCCCTTATTGTTAATATCTGTATGTGTGTATGTATATCAATGCACAAATAATATTATTGTGTTTGGTTAATGTGATGTGACCCCTTCTTCATTGTTTATGTTTTTTACTAGTCTCATGTTTATGTTGATAATGTTGAACGTGATAGGCCAAGGCCAGGATATCGGTTTATGTAGAAATAGTTTGGCAAATGAAACACTGCTGATATTATGTCGCTTAATATATTTGTTTACCCCCTTTGTTACATTTCATCTCAATTCTCAAGTGGTTTTGGTTTCCGTTTCCATTACATATCTTAGACTAGATGAAAATTGGAAAGAACAAGCCCCAATTAAATGCAATGAGATGCAATTACTAAGTAGTACTAGTATATAACTATAGATATTGCCCTTTGAGTGAAAGTACTACTCTAAGGCTATATTTGGACAAGGCATTTCTATTTATAAATAGAAAAAATAGCCCCTTTTCTCAAATAAAAATATCACACTCCAAACACATTTTTATTTCAAATTTTAAAATTTAAATTTTTCCACTCAAATTCCTCTCACATAATTTTAAAAAATCTTCCTTCTCATTTTTCCCTCTAAAATACTTTTTCTATAAAAAAATACCCACCAAAATTTTCACACATTCCAATACAATTTTTCTCAAATACATCACACTCCAAACATACCCTAAGATTCCTTTTGACTTTTCATTTTATTTTCATCTATCTAGATTGTCTTTGTCTTTTGCAATTTTTTCTAGCTTCTTTGCTTCCACTATAGATGTAGCAAAGAAACTAGAAACATTTTTTATTCAATAGTAACTTCGTAATTTCTAATATTATTTTGCATTTGGTGTTTCTTAAATTCAATACTAACTTGACTGTTTGTGTTTTTGCTTAAGTGCTTACTTATTTGATTTTCATTGATGTTTCTATGGAATGTTTGCAGTGACTCATCTTTTTCAACATTGAGTGGATGCTATTTGGATGGTTCGCATGGAGTATGCTAGTTTTGGTTGGTGTTCAAAGGGTACTTTTTTATTTTATATGACATATGATAGAAAATGAAGCTTTAGTTGTGTACTTTTGTAGGATAAGAAATGTTGCTTTTGTTTTGGTGCATCATTAACTTTGGATGCTTATGCTTTTGTTTTAGTACATCATTAGGTTGACATTGTCCTAACTCTTTTGTCGAGTAAATGATATAAATGTCATATTTTGTGGGGAATGCTGCTTTTGATGGGTGTATTGGAAAACACAAGATTTGAAAAAAATGGGAAATGTTGCATTTCATTTGGTACTGCATTTAATAATACATTTAAGAGATTGGATGGTTTGATACTACATTTTAATGTCGATGTTGTTTGGATTCGAAAAAATTGGGAAATGCTGTATTTTAATGTCAATATTTTTGGGATGGTTTGATATTGCAGTTAAGAGATTAGTGACGACTTGAATTTTGTTACCAACACATTTTTATTAACCACAAAAATCTTCATCAACAATCATGAGATTATATGCTATTTTAACAATAATGACAACTATTGTGGCATGGACAATTAGTCCCAAATGATAAATTTAGTGACAAATTGGTAAGAAAATAATGTGGTCACTAATGGTTGTCCATATGACAATATTTGACAACAATTTCATCACTAATTATGGTCATTTGTTCACAATTTATTGACGAATTTAGGTGGTCACAAATGGTATTTACCTTCTTAAGTACTTGACCACCATATGTCGTGACCAAAAGTGGTCACCAATCATTATTGTTTTATGACACCATTTATTATCAGTGATCGAAAATGTCATGTTTCGGTAACTACTTTATGTCATCACCAAAAGTGTGACGACAATTTCTTGTCACCAGTTATAACAATTTGTGACCACCCTGGTGACGAACATGTATTAGCAACAAAACTTCTTTCACCACCATGTAATGACAAGGTTTTGGTCACTCATTCCCATTTGTGACGACTATTATATTTTTAGTGACCACTTTAACTATGTCACTAAAGGTCGATTTTCTTATTGTGATCATTGTTTACTTCATGCTTACAATAAGCATATTTAATTATTTGGTGATCATCTTAGTTAGTATTGAGAAACATATGATCAAACAGCCAACTTACTTTAGTTAAGAACCATTCTTAAAATTCATACCATATAATGCGTTCAAATATTATGGCCATCAACTCATATATAAAATATAATGAAATGCAGACATATATTTATTTACTCATACAATATAACATAGAAATAAAGATAGAAAAATATGTATTTGTGCAATAAACGAAACCAAAATATAAATGATACGGATAGTAAATTTTGGTTTTGCTCCCACTATTTTGTCCAAACCAATAACACTTAAATATTGATTCAGGAATTATCTCATAATTCCTAGTGGGCTAGGATCACATTTTAATTATTTTAATTTTGATTTAGCACAAAAAATTAAAATAATTTCAACAGATAGGTAACAATTACCAATTACAACTTTATTTTGTAATTCCTAGATAGTTAGGTTATCAACTCTTGATAAATAAATCAAATGTGTTTCCTAACTCTTGCCTCAAAAATGCATGACCTTGAGTTAGCTCAACAAATCATGGGTTTTGTTAAGCCCAACCCATTATTCCGAGATCACATCTCATATTTAAAATGCATTATAAGTAGAATGACCATGAGTTAGTTCAACAAGTCATACTAATGAGAATGATATTTTTAAATGTAATAATAGAATGCAACTAAAACTGCCTTAATATTTTATCAAAAACCAAAATAATTGCCACAAGTAGGTAACAATTACCATTTGGAGATCTTTTCTCATATTTAAAACATATTCTATTTAAAATGGCCTTGAGTTAGCTCAACAAGTCATTCTAACATAATTGTTTTAAATGTAGTACTAGGCAAGTAAAATGATTTAATATTTTATCAAGGGATTTTATGAAAAATATTATGTCTCATCAACTACATGCAACACACAAACTATTAAATATTTGACCAAATGTGGCATAATATATGCAAACAAATAATCGCATTAAATGAATACATTATACCATCAAATATTTAATCAAAGGTTGCATATAAGTATGTAATTAATCAATCAAATTAAATAATCATATAAATATGTTTAATTTCTAGTCAAAGATCAATATGTATAACTGTTTCTAATCAAATTAGAAATAATATTCTTGAATTATTTTGAGAAACATTAGGGTTTTCCAAAAATCTATTAAATCAAAATAAATTAAATAATTTAACGGTTAAGCTTTAAGGTTTCTAAAACCCAAACCATAAATTTAGACTATAAGAGTTTCAAAAACCCTTTGCCTTCACTTTTGATTTAATTGATTAATATTATTTTGAGATTCAATTTAGATCCCTTCCATAATTTTAATCAAATTAAATTATGAAACATACCTAAATATGAACATCTTTAAATTTTAAATCAAATTCAAAATTTAAAATTTTCAAAATAATAATTTTCAAATTCCAATCTAATTAAATCAAAATCAATTTTGGAAATTCAATCCAAAATTTAATTTTCAAAATTTAATCATATTAAACATGAAATGTAATTTTAAATTGAGCTTATTAGTAAATATCAAATCACATTTAAAATTTAGCAAAACTCCAAAATTAGTAAACTACTCATTCCAATCAAATTGAAATTTGGTGATTTTTTCCAAATTTATAACATTCAAATTATAATTCAATTATCTAAAACAAATCCAATTAAATTTTGCAGATCATTTAGAAAATAAAAGGATTAAACCATTTATCTTCAAAAACTTCCAAGCAAAAAAAATTAATATTTTATTTTTGAAATTTCTTCAAATTTAAATCACATTTAACTTTGAATAAATTTCATTTAATTGGATTAGGTACTATTTTATATTTTAATCCAATTAAAATATAAAATTTAGCCCAAATTTTGTTTTAGATTTATAAATTATTAATGATTAAAACCTTTATAAATCAAATTTACAAAATAAAGAAAGAAAACAAAATTAATAAGTCTGTTGCTAAAAACCTTACAATCATACTACTAGTTTTTAAGCAACATTCTTATTATTTTGTTAAAAGAGAAAAAGGGAAAAAAAGTTTTAAAAAAATACAATCGTTCCTCAAATGATGACGTCATCATATGTTGCCCTAAAGGTGGTGTCATCATCTCCTTCGCCCCTACCATTTTTGCCGCTACCATTGGTTTCCCCTTTTTTTGTTTTTATTGAACCTGCCGATCAACCAAAAAATTTTGGTTGATCGTCCAGTGACCAAAATAGTTTTGGTCATGGCGAAGGGAAGGAGGCAAGCTAGCTGGCCATGGCCAGAACTTTCTGGGTGTGACCAGCCCAGCAAAGATCGGATCTAGTCACTTGACCAGATTCATTTGGGGTCGCAACCAAATATGGTTTGGTCATGGCCAAAATTGATCGTTGTTCTGGTCGACGACGAGAACGACGGCTTGTTTCCCTTTTTTAAAAAGTTTTTGGTAGTTAACCCACTTTTTTAGCCCATCAACCTGATCCAATTAGGTCAACCTGACCGATCCGAGTAGAGAGACCATTTTTCCTCTTTTTTTTTAAAAAAAAACCTTTCCAAAATTATGATTTGAACTCTTCAACTATGAAAACCCTAATTTGAACCCTTTCAAATTTAGAATTTCTCAAAATAAATTAATCAAGAATAATATATAAATGAACAATTCATCATCCATGACAATTAAACATATAAAATTATACTAGAAAACGGATAAGCAAAGATGACTCTAATACCATTGTGGGAAAATCAACCCACATATGTAGCAAAATAGTAAGAGGATTATTACATACTAGGATCCCTTTACCATCCATGTATAGCATCAATTCATCAGGTTAACAAAAATCTATCGATAATAGGTAAGATCGATCACGAGCTGCGCAAAATTGTCTGGCCTCCTAGACCTCTAACAGTATCCACACAGACAATTTCTAGAGATCCTTGAGGGATTTACCAACCGTGAGTTGCTGATGGCTAGATCCCTTGAGAATAGGAAGAACTAGGGTTGGAAACCTTAGATATCTAATAGGTACAATATGTAATAGACTTCAACCTTTACTTAAGACTCGTGGTTGAGACTTATTTATAGACTAGATGGCTTCGGACTAATAACCAAATAACCCAACAGTTTATTTATTAATAAATCTTAAAATTAATTTATCTCATAAATTAATCCCCTAATTATCTTACAATTATAATATCATTTTAACTCAAAAAATTATCCTTATTTGTGTGTGACCCATTAGGTTCTTAATCACATTGGCAATAAATATAAATTATAATCTCAATATTAATTGGCTTTAGGACATAAAACTAACATTACTATCTTCAGTGTTATTTTTGTGATTCATGTTTTTCCAAAGTTCTTTTAAATTGTCAAATCTAGTTTTTCTTTTTTTTTTTCTATTTTTCTTTTGGTCAAAGAAAGGTGAGGATGATAGAATGATGGTGAGATTTAATATAAACCATAGAAGAAAGAATGATGGATTTGGATGGTATTTTTTGAAGTAGGGAAGAAGATCTTAAATGAGTTTTGTGCTTCAACATATGTCCTATTTTGGCCAGAATATGCTACTAGAAAATGTTATAGATGGCTGATGTTTAGGATGAATGAATGAACTTTGTGGTGCCTGAAATATATTTTTTTTGGTTGGCCATGAGGTCAACTGTTTAGATGGTTAATAGTTATTAGAGAGTAAAAATATAAATGCTGAGTTTTAGTTGCTGCTGAACTATTAGGGAGCTTAATTTACTTCAGTTTTAGCTAACTTCAACTATTTGAACAAAGGTCGTTCAAAATATAAATTGTCTTTTTTGTTTTTGGGAATTCAATTGTACACACAATTTGAATTAAAAACTAGTAGAATAGCACTAGTTTCAATTATTTACTTCCTCGGGTTGCACTAGTTTGATTTCCTTTGATGTACATCAACAATTGCACAAGGTAACTAGTAATTAGAAAACTTCAAATTGAATGTATGGTAACTAGTAAATAGAAGACCTTTAAATTGCTTGTGAACAATGAAATATGGTAATTAGTATTTAATAAGCAAAAAACCTCCAAATTAAATGTCAACAATGAAATTTATATACAAGTTCCTCCATCTTGATTTGAATTATAGTAGAATGCCAAAATAGTTAAATAGAAGTGTTACAAAAATATAAGAACAAAGTTTTAGTGATTTGCTACTAGAACAAAGCAATGCAAGTTTCTTTTAAATGAAATAAAAAAGGAGATAACCGACAAAATAGTCCCTCACATATTGCCAAATAATTTTTTTTATCCCTCACATTTAAAATGATGTAAAAAGGCCCCTCACATTTCATTAGTCTACTCTTTTAGTTTTTCATCACAATTCTATCATTTTTTATCAAATTGGCGCTCGTGCACTGTATGTGCTATTTTAACTAAGGGCAAAGTAGGGAAGAAAATAAAGTCACTCCACCTACACTCAACCATTGTCCCCGTCGAGAGAGAGACCTTAAACCCAAGCCCTAGTTTTCCATAACCCAAACTCTCCACCCCGTCGGAACACCATCAACCCAAGCCCTAGTTTTCCACCAACCCAAACCCCCCACCCTATCTAACGACGAAATCAAATCATTCCTTGGTTTCTGCAGATAGGCATTCTTGTTTGTTGCCTTTCTCTTCACAACATAAGCCCTCTCTAAAGCTGAGGGCCTTTTCAGTCATAGTTACGGCCAAAAGGGATCCAAAACAGAAAAAAATCTGACTCTCATACCTTTGTTCCAAGGCCAGATGAAGCCACCCGCCCTTTCCCTGAAGTTGTTCTACTTAAAGAGGTTGTTTAATAAGGGAACCAAAGTTCTATGGGGGCTTCAAAAAATCAATCTTTGTTTAAAAATACTTTCTTTTCTTGTTACTCGCGAACGAGGGGTTTTTTTTTTTTTAGTATTTCATTTTCTTTCCTTGGGTTTAATAGAAGAAAGTTGAGAAAGATGGTAAGATTGTTCTAGAGTTTGCTGATACTGAAGAGGGTAATTTGCATTTCAAGTTGTGAAATTTCTAGTTTTTTATTTGTGGTTTTGTATGCCAGAATCGAAATGTTTGGGAATCTTCTTTGTTTTGCAGAGGCACTATATGAGGCTTTGAGTCTTCAACTAGAGAGTACTTTGTGATTTGAAAGACTTTTTGGTAACCTTAAAACATGGCTTTTTATGTCAATGAATTTGTTTTTCTTGGATTTATTGTGAGTGCACAAAGTATTAAAGTTGATCAAGGAAAAATCAAGGCCATCAATACTTGGCCTACCCTTTCTAGCATTTCTAAGGTACACAAATTCCATAGATTAGCTATTTTTTACCACATATTTATTGAAGAATTTTCTACTAAAGTTGCTTCACTAACTGAAATTATCAAGAAAGATGTAGATTTTTATTGGGAAGCTGAGTAAGAGAAGGCGTTTAACCAATGTAAACATGATCTCACTTCTGCACCTTTACTTACATTGCCTAATTTTGATAATACATTTGAATTAGAATGTGATGCATCAAGTATAAATGTTGGAGTTGTTTTAATGCAAGAGAGCCATCCAATTGCACCTTAGTGAGAAGTACAATGGTGCTGCAATAAATTATCCTACTTATAACAAAGAGCTTTATGTTGTGATGCACGTATTAGAGGTTTGGCAACACTACTTTTTGCTAAATGAGCTTTTTATTCATACTGAATATGAATCCCTTAAGCACTCGAATGGACAAAGTTAGTTGAACAAAAGGCATGCTAAGTGGGTGAGTTTGCACCTTAGTGAAAAGTTCAATGGTGCTGCAATAAATTATCCCACTTATGACAAAAAGCTTTATGTTGTGATGCACGTATTAGAGGTTTGGCAACACTGCTTTTTGCTAAATGAGCTTTTTATTCATACTGAATATGAATCCCTTAACCACTCAAAAGGACAAAGTTAGTTGAACAAAAGGCATGCTAAGTGGGTGAGTTTCATCGAGTCTTTTCCTTTTGTTATCAAGTATAAACAAGATAAAGAAAAAATAGTAGCTGACGCTGTATCTCAAATATATACTTTTTCACTATTTAAACACTACATTGATAGGTTTCAAGAACATTAAAGATTTAAATCTTATTGATCTTAACTTTTCTAGTGTTTTTGCAGCTTGTGAACTGACTGCATTCAATAAATTTTGTAGACATAAAGGGTACACATTTTGACAGTATAAATTATGCACACTTTCTTATTCTATGTGTGAGCTTCTATTCTAAGTACATAGTAGGTGTTTAATGGGATGTTTTGGAATATTTAAATTTTAGACATATTAAATGAACACTTCTTTTTGCTAACATGAAAAAGGATATATAATGGATTTGTGATAGATGTATTACTTGTAAACAAGCAAAGTCTATATTTCAACCTCGTGGATTTGTACGAACCTAGTTCACCCTTGGTTGACATCTTTATGGATTTTTCTCTTAGACTACCACATTCTTGAAGAGGTATAGATTCCATATTTGTTATAGTTGATTAATTTTCTAAAATGGCTCATTTCATAGCTTACAGGAAATCTGATGAAGTTAAGCATGTGATCGACTTGTTCTTTAAAGAAGTGGTTCATTTGTGTGGAGTCTCATAAAGCATACTCTCTGATAGGGACGTGAAGTTTTTGAACTATTTTTGGATAACTCTCTGGGGTAAGTTGGGTAATAAGTTGTTGTTCTTTATAACTAGTCATCCATAAACCAATCATCAAACTTAAATAACCATTGTACTTTGTGTACATTACTTCAAACCATAATTCAAACAAATTTAAAGAGTTGGGAAGAATGTTGATCTATTATTGAATTTCTTATAATCATACTATACATTCTTTTATTAAACATTCTCCTTTTGAAATTGATTATTGTTTTAATCCTTTGATACCATTAGACTTGTCACAATTGCCTATAAAGAAACCATTAATCTTAAATGGTGCAAGGAAAGATAAGATTGTTAAGAAATTGCATGAAATGATTCACTTGCATACTAAGAGGAAAGTTGAGCAATATGTGAAATGTGCAAATAAAGGCCACAAACAACTTATTTTTGAGCCTGGAGATTGGATTTTGGTTCGTATGAGGATAGAACATTTCTCAACACAAAGGTGTACCAAATTGCATACTCGTGGAGAAGGACTTTTCCAATTCATTTCTCAAATTAATGACAATGCACACTTCCAATTTTTTTTTAAGCTCAAGATTTTTAATTTAGTCTTTTGTCCTTAGTTTAGGTTCATGATTTTATTCTAGAACTATTTGACCAACCAATCATTATAGTTTCTTTAACTCCAAGTAAGAAAATCTTGTAAGTCTATAAGGATAAGGTTGCCGAACATT
Organism: Gynochthodes officinalis; assembly: GCA_020080225.1. Classification (NCBI taxonomy): domain Eukaryota; kingdom Viridiplantae; phylum Streptophyta; class Magnoliopsida; order Gentianales; family Rubiaceae; genus Gynochthodes; species Gynochthodes officinalis. The sequence goes on along the minus strand of CM034615.1, from coordinate 16,632,175 downwards.
CACTTGTAAAATGTCATGTATGTTTGGTCATAAGGAGAAGTATCAATGAAACTTTCTCTTGTAAGGTTTTCATAATTTTAACTTTTTTTGTGAACTTTTGAGTATAACTTGGTTGTCCTTGTGTTTTTCTTGTAACTTATCAACTTAATAGTCCATTCCCTTAACTTGTGGCATTATTTCAATCCATATTAATATTAAGGTTTCAATCCACTTACTTAGATTAGGGTCAAGGTCTTTTTTCACATTTGAAATAAGCAAGTTCAATTTGAGTTGGGATCACTTTTGGGGCCATCCACATGCTTGTGGTTTTTTAGAATGAGTTTCTTAAGAGTTCAAAGGTGCAAAAGTCACAATTTTCTTAATGAAAGACAACATTATAATTTTTTATAAATCCTTTTTCTACTATCAGTTGTAAAATATTTCATAACTACCATAGACACAACTACAGGGTCAATCATTTTGGCTAGGATAGATCTTATGAGGAACCCATTGGTCATGCTAAGAGTGCAAGCTGTAATTGGACATTCGGTTATGCCCTGCATCTGAGTTCCACATTGAAAGTGTGAAAACTGTGGATATATGTAGATATAGACAAATTCTTAGTTAGTGGGATATCAATAACTTAGTTTCAACATTTTGGGTTAGCAAGGATGAAACCCAAAAGTTATTGGGTCGAACAAAAAATCAAAGTTATTATAGTTGGTAGTAGAGCAACCTAGTGCTTTGCATTAGGGGAGACTGGGCAAAACTATACTTGTGGGCCAAAGTTACCAAGTAGTACTGGACTACACCAACTAGGATAAAGTTGGTTATGACTACCCCAATTGAGTTAAAAGTTAGGTTAGTCAACTTGGTTAAAGTTTGCCTTCCAAGGACGCTTTGGCCTTTGGGGGTGAACATGATGCCCCACCTCTAGCTCCATGTCCAAACATCGGAGATGTGAAAGATGTGAAGATTATATAATGCATATATAAATTCTTAGTTAGTGGGATATTAACAAGTGTTTTTTTTTTCAATAAAACTGATTGTATTAATGTGGGAATACCCAAGTAACACATTACAGAGAGTGTCAATAAAAGGACTAGCCTTAAATGGACCCTAACACAACTAACCTACCCCAATAGGGATTGGTTAAGGCCTAAACCCGATAAAACAGGACCAGCATACCCCAACACAGTGAGACCGGTACCTCCTAGCTACGAGAACTACAACCCTAGCTTATCGGCCTCTACTTGCACAACTCCCCTCAGCAACAACCGAAGCAACAGACCAAGCAAATTTACCCTGCGCGGCACTGGCTGGACCTAACTCCTATCTCTGCACAAACTTATGCTGCGTGTCATCATACTTGCCCTTTCTCCCAAGTTAGAACACAAAAATTCACAGTAAGGAAGCCTAGCCGATAGCACCCTGGAATGCCATTGGCATCGAAATCCAGCAATCTGACTATCAAGAAGTTAATTTGAATATTTTGGATTAGTAAAGTTGAAACTCAAAAGTTAATGGGACAACTCATGAACAAATAGTTCAACTAATCCTAACTATTAACAACCTAAGTCATGCACTAAAGCTTTAATCCAATAGTAGCCTTAAGAATTAGAGAGATTGATGAAACACAATATTATATTTAATTTAGTCAAATGTTTTACATAATATCTAAGAATTTTTTAAGTAGAAAATCATCAAACCTAGTCCCTTCGCAAATTAAAGGAATCAAATAATTAGGTAACTAATATAGCAATAGATTATAACAAATAATAAACTAGTAGGCCTCCTAGTAGTCAATTGCGACAATCATGAAAAATATACACAAGAAGATTTTATAATCAAAATATAAATAAACTAATGAAAATAAATTCAATCTCATTTTTTATTATACCAAGGCTTCAGTTTTCTTGAACAAGAATGAGAGTTTAGCCACAAAAGATCATGCATAAGGACTGAACAAGATATTAAAGAAAACAGGAGAAACAGAGGTAGCTAATTCTAGTTCATACTCCTTTTAGACTTTATTTATAAGTAACATCATAATATCTTTGACAATTTTTAGTTTCGTGACTAATATTAAGTTTCACCTAATATCTTTGACATATGAGTGGTAGCCAGTCAATTTATAAGCAATGAATATGAATATTAACTATTGTTTAATAAAAAAATTAACAAAGTAATATTCAAAAATAATTTAATGGTCACCTCCAAAACTCTAGAAAAAAAAATAATTAATAGAGAAACATTACAAAAAACAAAAATAAACCAAACTGAACACCTAAATAATGAGAATAGAAGAAGTGGCTAGAATTATTCTCAATTTACGAATTCTCAATATAATCATTTGAAAATCTAATTCGTCCTTCCCCCTTTCTTCATGTAGTTGGGTAGCCAAAAAATACTAAACCCTAATTATAGAAGCTCTATTTTTAGAGAATTTAAAGTCCTACTTTAAAAAAAATTAAAATCCAAAAAAAAAAACATAGTAGGTATGCGTGCCACAAGTAGGGGTGGCAAAATTTTCCAGTGTACCTAATAGGAATAGAGTTATTGGGAGGAATATCTTTCATTTGTTACCTGTTGGGCCTTATTGGGAATGAGAGTGTTGAGATGAGATTTCTTTTAAGAAAAATATGTGAACCCCAAATTACCTAATAAGAGTGAGATAATAGGAATTAAATGAGGCATAATAGGGTACATTGATGGGTATATACAATGGGTTTTTATTAGATTTGACCATTTGAATTAGATATTTATTTGGTAAAATTTGCATTTCTTTTTACTATTCTTTTTTTTATTTGCTCATTGTTTCTAAGTGCATATTTTTAATTTATTTCCTATACCTTTTATTTATTTATTTTTCCCTCAAGTTACATTTTTATAATCTTTATCTTTTACTTTTTTTTTCTTTTTACTTACTTTTTTTTTAAAAAAAATTTCCTTGACATTTTTTCTTATTTTTTTTTTGTTTTTTTACTTCTTTTAAGCATTTATTTCAAGAACCTTTTTTTTCTTCTTTTAGCATCTACCTCCATTACACAGCCCTACAGAATTGGAATTCTTTCATGCCTAACAACAATTACAAAAAAATGTATTTCAAATTTATTTACATGTTTAATCCATGAATAAACAAACAAGACAATATGATGCATTTGGAGTTGTTTTGTTATGCTGAGGATAGAAATTAAATCAAAGAATGAGATAGTGAATTATTAAAAATTTGATCTAAAATTATTGATGATAATACTTCATGCCGTTTTCATTTTCTTGTCATTTAGTTATAGTAAATATTTTTTTCACTTATTATTCATGTGAAAATATTTATTTTCAGAGAAAGAAAATATGATTATACTACAATTACATTTGTATAAACAATTATGATATAAAAATCAACTTGAAATTTTCACAAATTTTAATAAATATGCAAGATATGAAACTTTTCCAATTAATAAGTTTCACAATATACACACACATATACATACAACAATGACAATTTAAACGGGACAAAAAGTCGGATTCAAAGGATAACTTCAAAAGTTAAAAGTCAATAATGTCAAAATGTTTTATCAACTTGGTAAGCAAGCAATAGTAGTAATTGCTAGGGATTCAGTTCAGAATATTGTATCCTTCATTTTTTAATTTAAAATTTTGGGTTTTAAAATAAGAAATTAAGAGCTTATCTAATCATACAATTTTTATAGAAGGCTATTTAATTCGTTCAAATCGAATTGGATGTCACAGAATAGGACGAGCTTATGTTTTCTTTTTCTTTCCTTTATTGCAATGTAACTAAAATTAAGGATTTTAATGCAAAGAAAATTTTGTAATTATCAATTTTTGGAATTGGGATAATATATCAAATTGTCGAATCATAACTGTAGATTTATCTTAAACCAATTTGATTGAGTAAACTTATCTTTCATGGTGATTGTTCAGTTTTGCTTTATAGCTATAGTTTACAATTTAGTTTCTCATTACTTTGAAGTTTAATATTAATTTTCAATTTTCATTTTACATTGATAAAAGTCTTTTCTTATTTTGTAATTTAGTTTTGACCCTAATGAGATCCAGCATTGGCACATATTTTAGTACTTTATTGATAGATGGATCAAATGAATATAATTTAAAATTCAAGTGGGCTTAATGGATTAGACCCAAAAATATTTATATTTGTTTTAAGTTGTAATTTAAGCTATTTGTAATTTGGTCTAGATCACTAGTTTATTTTATTATTATTTGAATTATTTATATTCTAAATTTTTAGACCTTTTAAAATGTATGATTGGGCCTTAAGACGCATGCCATGGTCCACCATTGTGTTAGAGTTACTAAAATTTTTAACTTTTAAATTTGTTTTCTTTTCTTACAATAGTTCTTTTTATATAGTAATCTCCTTTTTGTAATTGATTTAAAGTAGAGTTTATAATTGTATAAGGAGGCTGTGTCTCACATATTTGTAACTAGATTAAGAATTTGATTAATAAAATACATCAAGATTATCCTTACTTTTGTTCCCTTTTGAGAACTTGAACTTATCAAGGTTTGTCCTTGTGGTGTTTTTCATTTATCAATCTAGCTTAAACCATTAGATTGTAGTTTCATTCCTCCATTGATCATACCAAGATTCCTAATTTCTTATTGAGTCAGGGGTTAAAATTTTTTCCATTAGTTCGTTGTTTTGATTTCGTTTAGGAGTTTTTGGGCAATATCCATTTTATATGTGGGTTTCTAGAGTTTCTTTCCTAAGGGGTTCACAACTTGTGGGTTTTCAAAATTTCTTCCCAGCAGGATTCACATCAGATTTAATACTTTCTATCTTAAGTTTCATAAACTCTTTCTTTTTCAATTTTTTTCTGCATTTATTATTTTATTTACACTACTATAATTAATTTTCATTTTTCATCTATCAAAGACAGCAAATTTATTGCTTGTGCTCCAATTTCTAAGGAAAAAAGAGAAAAAAAAAAGGGGTGCAAAAAAGAAAGAAGATAGGAAATTTTGTAGCAAAATTGAAATATAAAGAAAAAAGACAAAAATGAAAAAGAGAAGAAGAAGCTTTGAGCAAGTTACCCAAAATTTAAAAAGCGAGAAAAAAAAAAGAAATGGGAGAATTTGAGCAAAATTGAGAAAAATAAAAATGAGTTAAATAAATAAACCTATATTAATTCCAATAAAAAGAAATATAACACTAAATTAGATTTAAGTAGGAGCATCTAATGGGTTTTCTATTGAAAATTTATTAGTTATTTAAATGGGATCCCATTTGATCCCAATAGTTGCACTTAATTGGAATCCCATGGTATTAAGATTACTCATTTCTATTAATTCTCATTCCCACCCAATAAATAAATTTAATGGGCATTAAATTTCTCCAATTAAATTCCCACCTAATTTCTGCTTCTTTTAACCTAATTGCCACTTCTAGCCATAAGTGCATGGTGGCACCCTGAGCACTCATTTCATTTTCTTGGAATATCTAAGGGGGCGCTTGATTCAAATTCCTCAATGGAAATTGGTAAATTACAATGGGAATCCTTATTGCATTGTTAGTATTTGGTTCAAATCTTATAATAGATATTAATGTGAATGATGACTCTTGATTCAATTCAATTATGGGAATAGGAATTAGTCAAACTTTCAATTTTACCATCATTAATAAATATATTATAAAAATAACATTATAGAGGATAAGAGAGAGGAGATAGAAAATTCATGAGAGAGAAAGTAACAATGTAGAGGGACGAGAGAGAAAATATGTTGAGAAAAATAATGAGAGAGAAAGTAACAATAGAGAGAGATCGAAAGAAATAAGAGAGAAAGTAACAATGCATATGGATGAGAGAGAAAGTATATTAAGAAAATGATGAGAGAGAAAATAGAGTGAGAAAAAGATAAGAAAGAAAGTAATAATAGAAAAGGATGAGAGAAAACGTGGAGTGAAAAAATACATTGTCAGAGGGATGAGCGAGAAAGTAACAATGTAGAGAGATGAGAGTGAAAATATATTGAGAAAAAAGATGAGAGAGAAAGGAATAGTAGAGAGAAATAAGAGAGAAAAAAGTGTGAGAAAATAATAAGAGAGAAAGTAACAATATAGAGGGATGAGAGAGAAAGTATATTGAGAAAAAGGATAAGAGAGAAAGTAGAGTGAGAAAAAAGATGTGAGAAAGAATAACAGTGGATAGAGACGAAAGAGAAAGAAGAGTGAGAAAATGATGAGAGATAAAGTAACAATGCAAAGGGATGAGAGACAAAGTATATTGGAAAAAAGGATGAGAGAGAAACTAGGGAGAAAAAAGTGATAATAAAGAAAATAATTGTCGAGAGGGATGAGAGAGAAAGTAACTATTGATAGACATAAGAGAGAAAGTCGAGTGAGAGTGATGAGAGAGAAAGTAACTATCGAGAGTGATGAGAGAGAAAGTGAGATGAGAAAATGGTGAAAGAGAAAGAAGAGTGAAAAAATGATAAAAGAGAAAAAAGACTGACAAAAATTATGAGAGAGAAAGTAGAGTGAGAAAAATGGTAATAGTTTAGTATTGATGGTAAAATTAGAATAACAGAATAAAAAGTGATAATCGACAAAATGGCGAATGAACTTTTTTATCCCTCAGATTTAAAACGAGAAAAAATGATCCCTCACATTTCATTAATATAATCTTTTGGTCATTCGTTGCACTTCCATCTATTTTTTTGTCAAATTGGTGCTCTTAAACTACACGTGCTATTTTAACTAAGGGCAAAGTAGGAAATAAAATAAAATCACTCTACCCATCCTTAACCATTGTCCCTATTGAAATCCGCCCCTAATCCCCGATAACCCTCAATCCTGTCGTCTCCTCACTCCCCCCTCCCTCTCCCTCTCTCTCTCTCTCTCTCTCTCTCTCTCTCTCTCTATCCCCTTTATTCAAGTAGCTTATGTTCAAACAAGGCCCTTTCGTGCATTTTGGAGAACTTTGAGAAAAAAGGTAGGTCTGAGATTGACGATGTATGGGGTGTGAGGATGATTGCCTTGGAGTTGGCTTATGGTTCTTCACCAAGAAACTGCAATGAGATAGAGCAATTGGTTTCTATGGCCAAAATCTTGTTAGAATTCTAAAGAAGAAATTTGGGTATAATTACTCTAATGACAAGGATCTAGAGGAGGAGGAGCAAGATGAGGAAAATGAGGGAAGGATTATCAAATTGCCTGATCTGGAGAAGCTGATGGATGTTGATTATGTTGAGAGCTTGGTGAAAAAATTACTACAGGAAAAGAAGGATAAGCGGAAGAAGAATATTACAACAGTTCTCAAAAAAGAATTCAACAAAGCTATGACCATCTTCGAGCAGAAAGATGATGACATTGACAGAGAATTCTCTAGGGATTTCTTAGAAGTTGTGTTGGACTTGCTTGATAAACGAAACTGGACTCTAACAGATCTGATTCTAGTGCATCGCTTCCTTAGGGAAAGTAATCCCATTGAAAGAGCAAAATTTGAAAGTAGCATGAGAGGTGAAGCTTGAACGCTAGGTCAACTCTTGATCATTCTTTTATGAGATTGTTTTCTTGAATTAAATAGTTTGATGTTTCAATGCTGTTCATACATCATCCATCCCACTGATTGAGCAGTTCATTTAGACTATAAAGATTTAGATGAAATCATAGAAAGAATGTTTAGGTAAATTCTTAAAACGATCCTCTACAAATTATTCGATTTACTGTTGGTTGATGAATGCTTATGATTTCACATTCCAATGTTATCAATTTCTGATTATGTCCAATGACGGGATGGAGGGTTACTAGGGATTAGGGGCGGATTTCGATGGAGATGATGGTTGAGGGTGGGTGGAGTGATTTTATTTTATTTCCTGCTTTACCCTTAGTTAAAGTAGCACGTATAGTACACGAGTGCCAATTTGACAGAAAAAGAGACAAAAGTGTGATAGATGACCAAAAGAGTACATTAATGAAATGTGAATGACTATTTTTCTTCATTTTAAATGTAAGGGATAAAAAAGCTCATTCACCAATATGTGAAAGACCATTTTGTCGGTTATCTCGAATAAAAATGATTACTGAATTTTAGGTAATTAATGATTATAGGGGGAGAGGTAGATAATCAATGATTATCTAGTTTTCCACAATCATTACTGAATTCTATTCCATTTTTATCCAACCAAGCACTAAATAACAGAATGAATATCATTAACAAATTTTATTCCCTCAACCAAACACCCTCTAATTTCTTCTCCTGACACCATGGTGTCCTCTACCTGTGCCATGCTACCATAACCTTTCCTTTTGGCACTTTTTTCTTAGGTTTTTTTTTTGTGCATATTTTTCTCTCCTATTCTTCAAATTTTCACTTACTCCATTGCTGCTACTCTTCTCTTCAATACTTGCCATTCTTTCCTCTTTAATTTCAATTTCTTTGCAACTTTTTTGTTTCTTGTTGAACTCATCTTTCATTAATTCCTAATCAATTTTTGAAACTTTACCAAACATATACGTAGTATCCAAATGTAAATTAAAGTGAAATCAAGGTAAATAGCATGTGGGGGAAAAAACGATGCAAATTATGAGCTTATCACTTAAACATTTAACTTTGTTCATTTTATTCGTGTTATTTTTGTTAAGTGAAAGTTGGATAGTGAACTGTGTCTATTGTGTTGACAAGTTGATTAAATCAATAGGGTATTACTTGAGTCTTGGCAGAAGAGTCTAAATGGTTTATTTTGAATTTGGGCCTTCAGAGTTTCAAATTATTATTTTATTTAAATTGGATTTTTTTCCTTATTTTTTTATCCTTTTTTAAGAAAGTCTAATACTAAATTGGATTAAGTTGAATTTGGGATTTTTGAATTATGACTTTCAAATTTTTAACTATAAATGTCATTAGTTTTATTGTGTCAAATTATAAATAAGTGGTTAAAATCACTATGGCTCAAACAGTCAATGAACTACAAAAGCATAACTTGATTCGATTTTATGGTTTTCAAGGATCATTTTTTATTATTTGATTTTTGAATTGATTTTATCTTTTAAAAAATTCACGAAAACTACAAAGACAAAATCAGCATCATGCACCCTTCTAATTCGAAGGTGCATTTTTTTTCCAAACACGTTAGTTATATTAACTTCATCAAAAAGTTAAGGGTAAATTACATTTACCACTCATATGGTCCTTGTAAATTACCAGTTGAATTCTAAAATTTGGTAAAACTATCAATACTCTCCTGAACCCTAGCTCTGTTATGAACAGTAATAGAACAACAAAAAAAATAAAATTTGGACAAACATACCCTTCATACTCCAATTATTAATTTGTAGAAAAAAAATACGTATAACTGACACTTACCCTAAAAATAAAACCAAAATTTATGCATATTCATTTGTATCAAAGTCAGAATATGCAGGAAGAAAATAGAAGTAGAAAGTTGACTTATATTAAAAAATTCAAATTAACTGAAAAATAAAAAGCAAATCTATCAACGAAAAAAGAAAGTATAGTATGAAAATTTTTAAAATTCATTTCATATTCAAATTCACCAAATCAACAAAAATGAAAATACATATATTTCTTCTTCTTCTTCTTTTCATGCATACCATACCTTCATTTTTGTCCAAATTTTAAAATTTTTTTATTGTTCTGTTACTGTTCATAACAGAGTTAGGGTTCAGGGAGATATTGGTAGTTTTACCAAATCTCGGGGTTCGATCGGTATTTTATATGAACCTCGAGGGTGGTAAATGTAATTTACCCAAAAGTTAATGGTTACATCAACTGGTCTTGTAAATGGACTCCTTAGCTCTTATATCAGACTAAGGCTAAATTAACTAATCATCCTTAATGGCTATACTATACTATACTCATTGATCTAGTATCATTGCTATTCCTAGTGAGCATTTTACAACAAAATTAGACCTAATACACCCCAAAAATCTCAACAGATTAAAGTGGTAACAATAACCTCTATAATCAATACAATGGTTACAATCACCACTTTATTTTCCATTTTGATCCCACCTTTATATGCTATGTAGCCACTAAGTTTGCTGAATTAGCTTCATGATATTCTATCCATTCCTACATAACCAAATCTATCCCTGCCTTTTGCTCCTTCTAATCCCTTTTGAATATCCATAAGTTCCTTGTCTTTCACAACATCCACAGAATATAAACAATAAGCTAAGCTTGTTCCTGCCACAGTTCTTCTCTATTACTACAACAAACATTTACCACCGAGCTTTGAAGCTTATCACATATTGTTTATTCTCATTCCACCTGATTGGAGCAATTTTCTAAATGATTCTAGTTGTAATGTAGTTAAAAAGCATATGTCCCATACTTTTTCCCACGCCCCACACATTGGACAAATTGGATCTTCCTGTAATCTCCTTTTTTGAAGCATCAGCTTTCTAAGAAGTATGTCATGGTAGCACTTCCAAATGAAGTGCTTCAGATTGCACTTAATGTTGAGTTTCCAACTCCTCCTTCACATTTTATGCACCCTACTTTTGTTGACACTACTTTTAGCACCTTGGAACAATTCACCTTTTTCCTGCTTAAGTTAATGATATGCTGACTTAACAATATAGTCTCCTTTAGGGTTGAAATGCCAATACATCTAGTCTTTACCCTCTGTTTTCTATGAGGTAGGTTCAGAATAGTTTCCCTATCTCTCTTATCAAAAATCCTAAAGATCAGTTGCCTATTCCATCCACTTCTATCTTGTTGGAGAAGTTCACTCACCCAAGTGAATTGATGCTTGTTAGAATTGTTTTGGCTTGGCTTAAATCCCCTTCTTTCTGGAATCCATGGGGAATCCCACACTCTTATTGATTTGTCATCCCTCACTTGGAATCTAGCCTTTTTTTTGTAGAATATATTTAGCCCCGATCCAACACTTCCATAACCAAGATACATTATCTCCATGATTGGAATGTAGGATACCTCCTTTAAGGAAGTACTTGGCTTTAAAGATCTTGCTCATAGGGATATCTAGTTTTAGGATTTCTCTCCACAGCTGCTTGGCTAGTAGTGAGTCATTGAAGGATTGTTTGTCCTAGAATCCCATGCCTCTCTCATATTTGGCAGTAGTCATTTCATTCTAAGCTTTCCAATAGATCTTTTTTTTTCCTTCCCCTCTTTCTCCCCACCAGAAGTTCACTGAAATCTTGCTTATTTCCTTGTAGATTGCCATAGGTAGCTTGAAGCAACTCATCACATAAGTTGGTAAAGCTTTTACAACAGATTCAATGAGCACTTTCTTGCCAGCCAAGCTCAAAAATCTTGTCTTCCACCCTTGGATTCTCTTCTTCCCTCTCTCAAGAATATATTGGAAGACCTTCTTCTTAGACCTCCCTATGTGTGTAGGTAAACCAAGATACTAGCATTACTTTGCTTTTTCACCCCCACCAAAATTTGGCAAATCAAGTTTTTTCACAACATTTCCATATTCCTACTGAAAAAAATACTGTAGATTTATTCATATTGACTAGTTGCCCTGAGCATTTGCTATACTTCTCTAGAATTGCTTTCAGTTTCTATGCTTGCACCAAATCAGTTTCATAAAAAAATACAGAGTCATTTGAAAAAAATAAATGGGCAATTAAAGGTCCATTTCTGCTAACTCTCATTCCTCTATATTCCTCTCTAGCTTGTTTGTTTGATTAGATTGGAAAGAGCTTATGATACAATAAGGAATAAGTAAGGTGAGATTGGGTCTCCATGCCTGATTACTCTTGAAGGAATAATAAAGCCTCACTTTTCCCTTTTTATATTGATGTGCATATTAGCAGTACTAATACATTACATTATCCATTCAGCAAAGACCTTAGCCAGTCCCATTTTTCTTATGACATTATCTAGGAACTTCCACTCTACCTTATCATAAGCCTTGTCAACTTTTAAGGCCATGTACTCCTTCCTCCCATTTCTTATTGAATTAAGTGTATGTATGCACTTATGAGCTATAACTAGATTGTCTATGATTTGTCTCTCTGGGATAAATGTAGACTAGCTAGGACTGATGCACTTATGGAGGCATTTCTTTAATCTTTTAGCCATAATTTTAGAAATTATTTTATAAACCACATTGCAAAGGCTTATTGGTCTATAATGAAGGAAGAAAATAGGACTTTGCACCTTAGGGATCAATGTGATTAGGGTATAATTCATTTCTTTAAGCATTTTCCTTTGAATGAAAAAATCATTGACAGCTTTGCATATATCTACACTAACCACATTCTAATAATTTTGGAAAAATAAAGGGTCATATTGTCTAGTCCAGGGGCTTTGTTGGGATGAATTTGGAATAAGGCATGTTTGATTTCTGTTTTCTCCACTGGCCTTATTAGTCTCTTGTTCATGGCTTTGTTGATGGACAGTGGTATGCCTTCAAGTGCTTCCTGGCAGTATTGCGGATTGCTAGATGTGAACAACTTCTCATAAAACTCAATGATTTCCTTCTGTACCTCCCTTTTGTTCTCACACACTTCCTTTTTACCATTTACCATCCTTTTAATACAATTTATCTTCCATCTTTGGATCGTACTTGCATGGAAGAATTTATTTTTTTGTCACCTTCCTGTAATCACTAATTTCTTGATTTCTATTTCCAAAAGGCTTCCTCATCTGTGTAGGCTCTCTAGAGCTCATTTTTTAGTCTATTCCATGCATTCCAGTCCTTACTCCCTCATTCACAACCAAGTTTCTCAATTTGTGTTTTGATTTGCTTAATTCTCGTAGTTGAGTTTATCCTTTTTCTTTTGCTTCATTTAAGCAATTCTAGTCTACAGTGTTTTACTTTGGAGTTGTCTGCATACATTGAAGTGCCTAGCTATAATTTGTTCCAAGCTTCTTTGACAGTCTTATTAATCCCATCTTGCTTGATTTACCTCTTATCAAACATGAATCTTTTTTTCACTTTTTGTTCCTTAGGATCTGTGTCCATCGTCAATGGGGAGTGATGTGATGCATGTTTTCCCCAATGAATGACTTTGGTATTTTGGAATTTCAACATCCAGTTAGGGGACCCAAAAAATCTATCTAATCTCTTTTCTACATATCCGTCCCCTTTTTTAATTTTTTGCCTAAGTACGTTGCCTTCCTACATATCCTAAATCCACCATTTCTATTCTCCTAATAAAATTCCTGAAAGGTAGACAACTTGATTTAGATCTCCTTCTTCACCTTTCTTCTCCTCCTGATTAGCTATATCATTAAAATCGCCCCCTATGAACCACCATTCTCCCCACTTTTGTTTCTCATTTCCAAGTTAACTCCACTGCTCCTCCCTAATACTAGCTTTTGTACTAACATAGACAAAGACAGCCCCCACCAAACTTAGAATCTCCCTCTCCTTGACATTCCATTTGTACACAAAGGCTATGAGTTGTTATACTCAATACAGTAATGGTTTCAGCCCAACAAACCAACATCTCTCATTTTGTTCCAACAGGTTCTACCTTTCTCCACCTACTATGAAACTGGAGTTTTCTACGGGAAATTCGCATATATAGCACATTTGGACTTCACTCTTTCAAATATAGCAGCGGCCGAAGAATCTTCACAAATATAGCAAGTCAAGGGTGTTTGACCAACTGAAATGACCAAAAAGCCTCTCTATTTGGTAAAAACGTTAGACCAACATTCCCACGTATCTTCTTCATCTGTCTGTAATGGAATTAATCGCCAATTAGCATTCATCCTCCGCTGAATCAACAACCCGGCTCATCGAACTCATTATCGTCTATGGCTCAACCACGGCATGCAATTGAAGAACACAAAAAAGGCCGATCAAGTAGCCGGTTTGGTGAAAATTTGCGTCTACTTTTAGATTCAAATTTGCTATCACGAGAGGGTCTGTGATTGTTTTGCGGCTACGGTGTCAAGCTAGGTGTTATTTTATTTTTTTTGTTAAACTAGGTTTGAACGAGATAGTAGTCCATATGTCGAGAATGATGAATATATGTCGAAATATATGTCGAACTATATGATATAAAATGTCGATAATGATGAAGATATGTCGAAATATATATTGATAATGATGAAGTTATGTCGAACTATATGTCGAGAATATGAAATCTCGAACTATATCTCAAATGAAATGTCGAAATGTATGTCGAAAAAAATATCGAAATATAAGCATAATTATATTATATGTTGTTTCATATGTCTGGCTTTCATATGTAGGATTGCAGATGTCAATGACATCCACGAAAAAAAAAATTCCGTCAAAATAAACAAATGTGTTGTATTGTACTAATAAATGATGTGCATGGTTGCGTAATTTCGTAATCTTATATAAAAACCAAATGTGCTTAAACAAATTGTCCTTACGGAATTGAGCCAATAAAAATATTGAATAAAGAAGATCGCAAAATGTGCATATACAAATTGTCCTTATGGAACTAAGTAAAATCCTATACTGAATAAAGTTAACTCGCTCTACACATTGTCCTTAGAAACGAATGCATTTGAGCAAGTTTGCTAGTTATGTCCACTCCCTCTGGAACGACCACTTTTTTTTTAACTTTCTCCTCTCCTGTAGTAGGAATTCTTTTTTTCTTCCACCTTCCACTCTTAGCCCTAGGTTCCGGGGGTGATAATTGAATTGCCAAAACATCATCGGCCGCATTCCAATCCTTGGCGTCACCCACCGGCATAATAGAATCTGCATAAGAACCTACAAGTGCTTCAGTGTGATATACTAGCGAGCATAAAGTGTAATGGTCAATTTGTTTGCGTCGAGATGCGGCTAGTGCATGAACACAAGGGATTTGATCCATTTCAAACACTCAACACATGCAAATGTTTTGAAGCAAATCGACCGAAGCAGTCCGGTTTGCAATGTCCCGTACAAACCATCTGTGCATATTAACCGATTCAACCACATAAGATTGTGCTTCTCTCATTCTGGATGTAATTACCTCTTTAATGTATGGGGTTGTAAATGTTTTCATTTCACTAGTTGCAGTATGCTGTTCATGAAACCATCTTTGGAGTGAGTTACGGATGTAATCGACCAAAATATGAATAGGTAATTCCCGGGCATCCTTCAATAATGCATGCAGACATTTTGTAATGTTGGTTGTCATTATTGTATAACGTCTCCCACCTAAATGTGCCCTCGACTAACGTTCAATCCTGACTTCCCGTAAATACTCACTTACCCTTGAATTTTGCATTGAAATCCGCGAGAAGTGCTCATTGAATTCAGCAACAGTGTAAGCCTTCGCAGTCTTAAAGTATAATGGGATCACGACATTGTTTTTGAACTTTGCTCTTAGGTTGTTGCTTAGATGATAAATACATACTCCGTGATAGGAATCTGGGAACACATTTGTTATGCCTTTCGCAATGCTCTTATGTCTATCAGAAACAAACACCAATCCATCAGTTTCATAGCCAATTGCAGCCTTTACCCTATGCAAATATCACTCCCACAATGCGTCATTTTCAGAATCAACATTTCCCTAGTCAACAGGATATACTCGGTTGTTACCATCCATGCATATTGCAACAATTAATGACCCAGGATATCTTCCTTTAAGAAAGCAAGCGTCAACAACAATAACTGGTCGCATGTGGCTACAAAAGCCACAAATCAAAGTACCAAACGCAAAGAATAAGTACTTGAATCTACCATCTTTGTCCCGACTCAACTCAGTAAAAGTGCCCGAGTTTATTTCCTTCATCACGTGTAAATAGGCTGGCAGTATTCTATATGCACCCTCATAATTGCCTCTTACTTCGTGCAATGTGGATTTTCTCGAGCACCAAGACTTGGTGTATGTTATGTTAACCCCAAGCTCTGACCGAACATCTGAAATGATTTCGTTCAGCCTATACGGCCTGCACACGTCCTGGTACTTGCCCTTGATCCATGAACCAATAACTTTGTTGCATGCCTGCCGATTGTCACTATGAACCAACGATGATTGGCATGTATGGATGTTATCATATTTAGTAATCTTCCAGGCAGATGAATTCCCAATTGCCGATACATTCATTCTCTATTTGCAATTAACATCCGTACACCTTAGGTACCAAAACTTGCTATTTGCCCTAAGAACCTTCCTCTCGAAAAAATGTTTGACGGCAAGCATTGACATCCTCAAAAACAGGTGATGCCTAGTATCAAAAACATCTTTCACTGCAATATCTACGACTTCGTCTAATTTATCAAAAGCCGACCCACCCACAAGCGAAGACGTAGTGGCTTCAACGCAAGGAATATTTTGTGGGATTGGCCCAAGTACAAGCTCCTTGCTTTTTTCCAAGGACATTATTCTTTCATCCTCGACAATGATGGTTTCATTTACCGACGCATCATCCTCATTGCTTCCTAATTGATCTTTATCCGGTATGCTAACATTGTTCTCATCCAACTATTTTGAATGAATTACATCATTAGTCCAAATTGGACTATTAGAGCTCAATAGCTTTATGGGTGAGTTACTGCCACCGTATTAATCTGCATTTGCTGCAACCTCTCGAATTGTAACACAGATAAGTATCCTGGCATGCTTTATAATCTCATTCATAAAACACTTCACATGGTAATCATTGTTGACGGGAAGGACAGATATATTCAATAAGTACTTTGGTAGGTATTCGATAAGAACTTTATTTTTTACTCTCGGATCCAAGCCCATGATGCATATGATGTTATTAACCATTTCTGAGAAACTTGCGTCTTCCTTTAACAATATAGTTTCAACTCTCTTATAATTGATGTATCGATGCTCATTCGACGCTGGATCAACAGTCCATTCTTCTCCATAAAGAACATGACAGACCATACATTTTGGTTCGCCATACCTTGGAAGTCTGTATGCATTCAATGAAGTTAGAAAAACCTTCAATGGAATCACCTTCATAAAACATACATTTTTTATAGCATTACTTCTTTTACCCATTAATGAATCAATTAATGCCCATACAACCCTTGTACGAAATCTCGTTCCTAAACAGACATTTTTCCATCCAAATCTTCAATTTACCCATGATAAGGTAAATGAATGAAACAATGCCCACAAAACCCTTCAATGAAACCCACTACCTATTATTTAAAAGAATAAGACTATAGAAATCTCTGTACCTTTAGATGCCGGATGGCTACAATGCTCCTTTTCACCCTGAGAATCTTCAGAGGAGATTCGGACGATGGTCGACAATTTCGTGATATACCCTAGAGTCGGGGTTGTGAACATATGGTTTAGCTATATTTGCAATGAAGTCCAAAAAGGCGGTAAAGTGTATACATATTTCTTTTTTGGAATAAATATGAATTAAATAAGTTTCACAGGTAAAAGTACGTATATGTCAAACAAAACATATGAAAATGTCGAAATGCATGTCTAACAAAATGTCGGATATAAATGTCGACTATAAATGTCGACACAACTGTAAAAATGTCGGAACAAATGTAAAAATGTCGAAATAATATGTCAACCTAAGTAACAAAATGTTGAACAAAATGTCGAAATGATTGTAGAAAACTATAATATGATAAATTATATCTCTATAATATAAGGAACCAATTATGGTGAATTATATCTCTATAATATTAAAAAAAATTAGTTAATTTTTTTGAATAAATTGCACAAAAATTACGAGATTTGAATGCTAAACTAAATACTTAGCTCAATAGAAAGTAGCCTGAATATTGGATAGGCAAAATATTTAAAATTGTTTACTAAATTTTACTAGTTTAATATTGCACAAAAATTAAAAAATATTTAATGTTAAACTAAACATTTACTGCAATGGAAACCAGCCTACTAAGATAATATTGGGTGCAATCACAATATAAAACAATTGGGGTTGAAGTTTTTTTATTTTTCTCTCCGACTCCCAAAAAAAAAAAAGACTTAAAATTTTTTTAAAGAAAAAAAGAGAAAACATATGATTGGAAGCTTTTATAAAATATTTTTTATAAAATTTTAACTTATATTCACTATTTCCTTTTGATTGGATATAGTATTTTTTAATTTATAAAATTAAATACACATAACGTATTTAAATTATAATTTTTTATTTTTATTCTTACTTTTTAAGTTAAATTATACATTTAAAGATAATACAAAAATATTCTAAAAAAATACACTTTTTTTTAAAGCAAAAAAAAAACATATATTTCAAACTTAACTATCATTTTGGTTTCATTTCGTTAAACTTTCTCCTGGCCAAACATGTATTACTCAATGAAAAGGTAAATGAATTATAAATACAGTGTTGTGGAACCAAAGAATGTTCGCCGAAGTATAATTACTCATTGAAAAAATGGAATAACCAATGAATAATGTGTATATTTACAATGATGTAATTTAAAATAACATAAAAAAGTTGCTTGACTATAATGTTCATTTACATTTATTTCTACAATTTTGTAATTACTTCCTCTTTCTTTTTTTTGGTCTTGCATCTTTCTGCTTAGCGTGCTCCTCCTTGCATGTAGCTATAGTACTGCCACTATCTTCTTGCAGACCTCCACAGCATTTTCGGGCCGAATTGTATTTAGTGGGAACCTATAGATAATGCATTTAGCCCACTTTAATACGTATATGCCACAATTGCCATTGCTACAAAAATAAACAATTGCAAGACTAAAATCATAACTCATAAAGGCATTACATGGGAAAATGATCTTACTATAAAGTAGATACTTATCCCCCCTCCTATTTAGTGAACCAAATTTTCTTCTATTACCACTATCCATTGATTCCCCATTTGCTGTTTTTTGGTGAAGTATTTGCAAAACTTGCACGCCTCTAGTAGCTTGGGGATTGTCGTAATGAGGTATTCCAACTTTGGCACAACGATGGTTCCTTGAGGCGATGGGTTGTACACATATAATTTCTATGCATACAAATCCATTTTCACGAACATTCAGTGATTGCCATCAATGTGACAGGGGAATAAGACGACGTCAACAGTCCGACAATCGTGTTCAAAACCACAATCACCAACAAATTACTTCATCGCCAAGTCATCAACTTGTGCCACTTTCTGGGTGGCATGAAGCTCTTTCATCTTCATCTACTACCAAGTACATAAACACTCCATAAATTATTAAGTATTTCAATTTAAACTTGGAGCTAAGTAAATTAGACACCGTTCAATCATTCCACACTTACATCAAAATAACATTCCATGATAGAGATATCAGCGCGGCCCATAGAAATTATCCTCTTTCTTAGCATGGACGTATACAAATTAATTTGCTAGAAACATAAAATATAATGTCGTTAGGTAAAATTCAATAGTGATAAACTAATCATGGTAGGATAAATGAAAAGCAATAACTTATATGATTATTGAGCCAAATGCCTGCAGTCCACATTGTCATTAAGAGGTCGAAATCCAATAGTAAAACAGGCGTATCCAAGTAGAGGGGTGGTTTTGCTCTCATCCACCTTTTCATTGCTGTAATGTCTTTGGGAGATGGCTGATATTGTAATGCAGCAAATGCCAAGCCACCCGCTACTTGGGCAAGAGTCAGCTCCAGATTTTGCCCACTGTCTCTTCAGAAGCCGGATATTTCGGCTCATTTTCCTTCACTGGTACGGGTGAAGCACTCTCGGATGCTATCAATGGTTCGGCTTGGGAGGCAACTTGTGAGTCGGTTAAGATAATCACATTATCCACACCATTGAAGGCCTGTTCTATCCTCTTGACGGAGTGCTGACCATCTGCCTCAGCGGTCAGAAAATTATCTTCATCCTTAGACCCCCTCGGTCTTGGCATCCTTAGGCCCCTCTTGCTCACCATCTTGGTCATCCTTAGGCCCCTCTTTCTGACCATGGCTGAATGAATCTTGAGAATCGGGCGGAAAAGGAGGGGAATGTACCGATGATTGGATGAGTATCAAAGTATGTACATATTCCCCATATTAGCAAGGTTGGTGGTTAGACACTCGACCCTAGTAGTGAGAGCATTTACTTTGCCTTCCAAAAGAGCCGAATGAGCTCTCTCAATCCCCAGTTCCTCTTTTGACTCCTTCAGTTGTGTCTCACACTTTGCAACTCATGATCTCAATTCCTCAACTAAGGCCATTTGTTTCTGCCGTCTTTCTTTTTTGCCTTCTGTCTGTTGTTTTGATGTTTCTACAGCCTCGGTTTCTATGGCTCTATTTCTATAGGACACGTAGAAACTGTCTTCACCCTTATGTTCGAAGTCATCTTCATCTCTGCCAAACTTCTCATGTTTGCCAACCACCTCCTTTTCTTCCCAACACAAGAATTTCTGTTGCTCTTCTGGTGTGGACTTCATTTGGGTCACCTTAACTTTCTACAACATGTTAAGAATTAATATTCACGTAACTCACATACTTCGAGTATTCTATATTTGGTTAATCAACATAACATACCTCCCCGTCAATTGTTTTTCTTGACCAAACTTTCTTCTTTTCTTGATCTCTTCTTTGTGCATTCAACCCTTTCCATCTGAACATTCTGGGCTTGCATTCACTAGTTTCGACCTGCTCAACCATTTTGAATCGCTGGAGATATGGCATTGTCTCATATGCGAACACCTAGGACATTGAAAGAAAAATCACCATAAGTATTTACGGGGAGGTAACCATTTTTTAAAAGTATCAACACGCTCAGTAAAATATGTTATTCTTTGTTTTAAAAAATTGAACAAATCTTCCAGATTATGGAGTATTCAAGATAATTTTTGTTTAATAACTTTGTTAGAATAAATGTTATTCTTTCAAAAAAAATAAATGAATAAAAAATTGTTCAAGTTATTGCGGGGAATTAACCATACAACAAAATGCAAACGTATAAAATTATTCAGTACCCTTACCCTTTGTGCAACTGGAAATCCCCTAACAATGTAAGTCTGATGTTTTGGGTGTTCAGTCTGTTTCAAGGCATTAATCATTGCCTTTCTACCACTATCCACAGTCGCCTTGAAAAATAGTTCACCCCATGGCATTTCATCGAACTGCTTTCAATCACAGGCCAAATGTAGCATTTTATCTTCAATCATAGTTCTCTTCGGTAAGCCATTAATGGATGTGTATAGAAGCAACAATGTCATGGACACGACATCATTGTCTGTATACAATGAGTTGATACAATCGTAAGTCTTGAACATTTCATCGTATGTGGTCTCATCTATTTGGCCCAGATGCTTTAGATATTTGATGATTGTAGAAGGACCATCTGGTGCTTGGTACTTGGCATATGCAAGCTGAAAGTCCCCTATCTTGAGGTCTGTAATGATGGCAAACTCTCTCTTTCCAAATGTTACCTTCTTTCTCGCGAAGTTGAAGTGTGAGCTACAGTCGACATTTGATTCCTCAGATGGCCTAAGTTGCCTCAACAAAACGGAATGGACAATTTGTTTGCACCAGAATGTATGTTCATGGTCAAAAGCCATTTTTGCAAGACTGCTCTCCTTTCAGAGGATTTTTTTTGTGTATCAGTCAATTTTGACCGGATTCTCCTCATATTGGCTTCGTAGTAGCAGTACTGCGAAACTTGGGTAAAGAAAAAGTCACCCTAAATGACCATTTCATTCTTGAGCTATTCCTACATAATATAAAGCAAATCAATAACAATGTCATGTTTTTCGACACTTTTTCGCCATTTTTGACATTTCTGGTTTGTCTTCCACTTTTATTGGTAGTGTTCGACATTTATGGCTATTGTCCGACATTTGTAGCTAGTGTTCCACATTTATGGGTGTTTTTCGACATTTATGGGTAGTGTTCGACATTTATGGGGTTGTTCGACATTTGTGGGTAGTGTTCCACATTTATGGGTTTTGTTCGACATTTATGGGTTTTGTTCGACATTTATGAGTAGTGTTCGACATTTATGGGGTTGTTCAACATTTGTGGGTAGTGTTTCACATTTATGAGTATTGTTCGACATTTTTGGTAGTGTTCCACATTTATGGGTGTTTGTCGACATTTCTGGGTAGTGTTCGACATTTATGGTATTATTTGACATTTATGGGTAGTGTTCGAGGGATGTGACGACATATTTTCCAACATTTCGTCCTATTTTTCAACATATGCTAACTAGAACCCAGTTCAAATAAAATGAAAGACTGCTATGCATACATAAGCTATTTCTGGGTAGTGTTCGAACGAATGAATGGCAAAGGGACCAGACCGAGCGCAAAAACCCTAACTTTTCTAATTCCTTCTAACATCTAAGCGGGATTATTCAGCAAAATCAGGACTTTTATACCGCCTACATATCAAATATGAAGCTTCATTTCAACTAACCTTTTTATTCTTGCCCGTCCGCTTGTGAGATGTATGCTCTTCCATCTTCTTTTTGTCAGATGATGACAGTCCACCTTGCGTTCTCTCCATTGACGCTTTTAGAGCTTGAAAAAGATAAATGTTTTGTTAACTAGGTGTGTAATCGAGGAAGAATGCAGGGGAATGAGTTGGGAAATTTGGATTTGCGATGAAACAAGAGAATGGCAAGGGTTTGATGAGCTGAAACCAACCGAAAGTTGCGAAGAAATCATTCAGGCGCGATTTTCAAATTGCAAATGGGTATTTTAGTCCTTTCGCATGGTAGAAAACCCTTCATTTGCTATATTTGTAAAAAAAAATGGGCGGGCCGCTGCTAAATTTGAAAAAGTGAAGTCCAAAGGTGCTATATAAGCAAATTTCCCATTTTCTACAGACTGTTTCAACAAAAGATCTTTTTTGCTTTTGTTTCAGAAATAAAAACAACATTTGGGTGATGGGACTTACAGTCTCCCTCAGCTGAAAAATTGTAGAGACTCCACCTATACTTCTACAATTCCATATACACACCTTCATGGCTATTGTTGGAACCATTTTAGGCTGGTTCCTTCCATCTCTTTCTACTGGTCTATCCTTTGCTTTTCTAGTATTCTTTTCTTGTTTCCCAATTCCTGATCCACTTCAAAAGTTTAGTCCTCATCTTGTAATTGCCAATTTATTTTATCCCTTGCCCTTAGCATATTTTTTGTCTGTCTTTCCTTAGCTACCATATCAGCATTCAGTTTCCTTCCTACCCTTCTCCATTTATTCCCTTGGTCAGTCATTCTCTCCTCTTTTCTTGACTGACTCCCCAGTCTCTCACAACTAATTGAGACATTCACTAACCCTAACTCCATAATGTTCTGAATTGTATCCCCCTTCTCCAGCTATATATCTTTCTCCATGGAGCTTGGTTGCCTGAAACTTCCTTCTCTATCACTCTCTATTGTTTCATTCTTTTCCTATACTGGTTGCTTTGTCTAGGGGTTTTTTTTCTTTCTCAGATATCTCAGCTTCTTTAGGCTCATTTACACTTTGCTTTAGAACTACCCTCCAGACATCCCCTTCTTTTTCTGTTATCCTATCCTCCCTAATAGAACAAGTCCTTGGCAATGACAAGTACTCTTGTTGTTCTTCATTAAGCTCTTTACCTGATGTTGTAGCTGGTGACTTCCTATCCTATTTGGAAGAGCTATCATTTCTGTTTGAGACCTCTTATTTTCTTTTCTCCTTATTACCACTTCTACCATTTGTAGCTCTGAGCCAGTCCTATTACTAGCCTTTATTTAGCTCATTTCTTCTCTAGTATTTTCTTCTAGTACTACATATCTTCTCAATGTGTCCCACTCTTCCACAATAGCCACAAAAAGGTACAAGATGTTCATACTTAAACACCACCCTGCAGGAGCTTTTATATGCAGTCTTACCCTTGTCCCTTTGAGTACAGGTTTCTCTAAATCCATTAAGACCAAGACTTTCATATGTCTTCCACTTTTACTCCCACTTTCTAGTATGAGCACATCATGGACTTTATGAAATAGCCTGCCCACTCTGAATCCTGTTTCTCTAGTAAGCCAATGGTTTGATAAATTCCATATTTGTACCCACATTTCCACTTTACTAAATTCTTTGACCTAAATCTATAACATTTCAGACCATTCCTTCAAATTGAGGTACTATTGATCATTTACCCCAGCCTCTTCCAATTAGCACCTCGTACTTATCCTCGTGATTTTGGAAAACAAACTGAAAGTGATTTACTCCTAATGCTCTTATTTTAAAAGGCTCTGTGGTAAGCCAGATAGCTTGTAGAGTATTTTTTTAGACTTGTGAAACTGCCTTTCCTCTCCCTAAAGATCTTGCCTATCAAGCTCCTCTTATACTCCTCCCTACTCACCTTGATATCTACCTCTTCTAAATCCACCCATTCCTTTTCTTCCTTCGATAGTTTAAGCTGTTTTATTAGCCTAACCACCTCTTGCTCCCAGCTTGATGTCCCTCTGTTGTTGATCACCCAAGTTTTTTTCTGGAGAGGATTAGGTTTGAAAAGGAAAGCAAGGAAGATTGTGAGTAAATTTGTTGAATATGTGGTTAGCACTAGGTTTGTGGTTCAAGTTTGATTGGATCTAAAGAGTATGCTCAGTTTAACATGATTGTAGAAAAAAAAAATTCATGGATGTATGGAGTATTTCACATAATCTAGGATTCTACTTCTCTTCTCATTTTTCAGACATAATCATTAGACATTAAATTAAGGTATGAGATCTAATATTAAATGGCAGACAAAGCGACTTATAATAAATTTTTTGTTTGGCTTTTAAACAATTCTACCTCTTTATGGGGATTATAATTCTCTCTCACTAGTAGAGAGAAACCAGACATTCTCCAAGAAAAACCCCAAGAAGACTTCACTCACTCATTTAAAGGTGTATTTAGATTGTTCATCATGAAAGGATATTAAGTACAATTATTATACCAATTAGGATGGTAGAGTAGGTAATAATTTTATGACAAAAGCATAAATTTAATGACCAAAATATGTATAATTTATAAGGCAAACATTATTTTTCTACTTTTTAAGTTATTTACTACACAAATTAATTTAATTGATTAATTACACTAAAATTATTGCGACTGTTATATGTAATAGTTAGATGTTCACCAATTAGCCATTGGCCATCATTGGACTACTAACACTTGCTCTATTCTTTATTAGTTTAGTTTACATTTTAACTTTTGAAAATAATAATACAATGTGTAAGACTTATATGTTCAGTTTAGTAGTCAAATTACAAAATGAATGACTAAATTTTTTTTATTAACCCTATATGTCCATAGCTTTGGCAGAAAACCAGGGCTTTTACCTTTAATGTGTTAAACTATACCGTTTTACATGGTGTTGTGATTGTATTAAATATTTCTCCTAAATTTTGAATTAACTTAATTAGATTTTCTTTCAATCAATGGAATAAGTTTGTATAGCCCTTGCTAATTTTTTATTCAAGAAGAAAGAAATTTCATAACTTAGTACTAAAAATTTGAAATGAATAAAGAGAGAAAAATTGTTTACTAATTTTAATAAGTGCAAAAGTTATTGGTCCTTCAAATCTGAATATAATAACAACTATAATTAAAACATTTATGCCACTGTGGATTCATCTAATATTTAAATCTAAACAATATATTTTAAGTAAAAGTTTTCAACAGCCCTATACTTTATTATCATCATCAACATTAGCCCTATACTTTATCATCATCATTATTATAATTAAATAAAATACTGTCACTTCATTATCAAATTTCCTTCTTCTCAACTAAACTAGTTGACAATCCTATTCCCAGTCATTTGCTTTGTGAAACCACAATAACAATAGCCACAATTTTTTACTTCAAAACATGTTATTTTACATTCAAATTTTTTATATCATTGCGTGAAAAATGTAATACAAATTTACCTTTAAAAGTTTTATTTTTTGGAAGAAAAAAGTTCTCTCTCTTTCAAGAGAATTCTAGTCTCCTTCTTGTAGGAGGTTTTGTTCATTAGCGGTTTCAAAATCTTCTTCTCTTAGCAAACTGAATCCAGCAAATCATCAAGCTTTTGAGTTTGACTGATGGCTATATGCTTACACTACTAATTGGTGGTCTTTTTCTTGGAAAGCTACACCTTCGGCTTCAAGAGCTCCCTATACTCAGCTTGGAGGCTTGGCTGCTCATCGTTTCTATTGGAGAATCTTCTCCCAACCTCCCAACTAATTTGCTTAGTTGTCTTCTTCATCTCATAGTAGTCGGAACGTTGTACCTTTGGTTTTAGGAGCTCCCTGTACTTTGCTAAGAGCTTCACTGATAGGCGTTACGGTTCGAGGATATTCCCAACCTCCAAACTGATATGCTCAATGGATGATTCCTACTTCAGCTACTGCAAACTCCCAAATACATTCTTGTGTCTAAGGTACATGGATGGAGCACTTTAATGGCCGTATTTAGATAATTTTTTCAGATTCGGGTTTCACAGTTTTGTGCAAAGGCTCGGTGTATATCTTTTGTTTTTTCTTGAGTTTCTTGTTCTAGAATTCTATATTGGTCGGTGGTTGAAAGGGTTTGTGTATGGCACAAGAGGATATATGTCTTCCAGAAAAAGAGCTTGAGGTTTCAAGCTAATTTCAGAAAATAGGTCTTTCTAAAGAGGAAGAAGAAAGGGTGTGACTGGTTGAAGAGGATGTTCGAACCAATAAGCAAAACGCGAGAGGAGTCTAATTGGGAGAAGTTTTGGAGAAAATTTTACTAGTTTACGCAACATGCTTGAAGGGCTATAGCCAACTCAGGATTCTTTTCTAATTAGGGAGTTAGGGGACAAAGATTTCCAGTTTATTTTCCAAAATGAGGAGAACAAATACAAAGTGCTCAAAGGAAGTGGATGGACTTTTGATCAACAATATATTGTTTTACGAAAGTGGTCTGATAAGCTAAAGTTACATCCTAACTTCTTCTAAATAGTTGAGTTGTGGATTCAAGTTTGGAACCTTTCGTTCCAGTGGGTTACTAAGGAAATAGGTAACAAAATTGAAAGGTTGTTCAAGAAAGTTGTGGACATTTGGGTTTCTGGTCAGGCAGCAAATATGGACGGCAGCTCTATATTTTGGCTGAGGTCGATCTTAGTAAGCCACTTGTCTAGGTACAATGTTAAAATTCAATAGCCAATCTTGCTGGGTTTCTTTTAAGTGTGAGAATTTAGCTGCTTTTTGTTTTTATTTTGGACGGGTCGAACATCTTCATTGCAGATGTTGTGTGAGGTGGAAGGATGCTAGCAAAAATGAGTTAATGAAGAGGCAGTTTGGGGAGTGGCTGAGGACAACTGGAAGTAAGATCAATATGATGGGACGGGAAAAGCAAAGTAGCTGGTTGAGTGAGTCACTTGGTGGTGGAGGTAAAGGGATAGCTAGTAGTGGGGGGTGTTAGTTTAGTTCAAAGGTTGGACGCTACTAATGGGGGGAGGAACGTTAATAGCAAATGAGAGGATTCGAGGAGGGATGTTATGTAGGATGTGTTGCACATGGATGACTAGTGTAGTCAATAGGGGCGGCCAATAAACAGGGCGATAAATTATCAAGAGGATGCTGACAAGACCAACAGACTAATAGTATCAAGGGTTGAAGAGATAAGGATGAAGAGGGAGCCTAAAGGGATGGTTGTTAATCTAGTCGAGCACGAGGCGTTAGAGGGAATGGCATAGGAGAAGTATATTGGGTTCCTTGAAGAAGGGACGGAGGTTCAGCCTCTAGAATTAATTCAGGTACCTATCATCTACAAGGTTGGGGAAGGTCAATGCCAGGCTACTACAGCTAATGGGAAGGTTAGTGCTACTTCAGGGGCAATAGGAGGAACGGATAGGGCACAAAAGTAGCAACGAAATGGACATGAGTTGGCCGCAACAGAGAAAAAGTTACGGCTAGTATGTTGAAAGAAGTGGAGGTTGTATCAAGCCAAAGCAAGAAGAGACAATGGGTCTTGTCAGACGACAAATTTATGGGAGAAAGTGATGGGGTAAAGACGATGACTTGTAAAAAAAACAACAAGAATTGTCACATTCTCAGAATGAGTTACAGGTGGGGGCATCCAGCCTAGATTGGGCCAATAGGAATTATAAAGACGCGTGTGAAACTGTAGAGGTTTGGGTGGACTCTCTACAATTTCCCAGTTGAGGGAAATGGTTAAATACCATCAACCCAATCTAGTTTTTCTTTCTGAAATTAAAAAGGAAAGGAAGTTTGTGGCAGTAGTTTATCGGCGACTTCAATTTCATAACAAGTGGAAAATAGTGGAGCCAAATGGGCAACGAGGAGGTTTGTTGGTTTGTTGGTCAGATTAAGTTACAATGTTCCAGGTTATTTCTACAAGTTTTTGTTTTCAATTAGAATGTCAAATAGTTGGGGACGATAGAAAGTTTTGGGCAGTTTTTCTTTTTGCTAGTAGGGACTCGAGAGTTGGGGAAGAACAATGGAGGTACTTGGAGAGACAAAAAAATTCAAGCATGGGGTCAGAAGTGGTTTCTTGCGTGTGATTTTAATGATTTACTAAGGCAAGGGGAAAAAAGAAGAGGTAGGTGTAGAGTTGAGGTAAGTTTTGATGTGTTTAAGAATTTTGTATGCAGAATGGAAATGAAAGATATGGTTTTGTGAGAAGCAGTTTTATGTGGGCCAATAATAGAGAGGGCGAAGGGTTTGTGGAGGAAAGGTTAGACAAATTCTTCAGTGCTCCTGAGTGGATATTGGCAAATCCAGATGCCAAGGTGTTTTATATTCTGAGATAAGCTTCAGACCATTCACTATTACTTATGGACACAATGCCTAAACGGCAAAAACACATGAGGAGATTTATTTTTAATAAAAGATGGATTAAGACGCATGAGATTATGAGCTTATCACGTAGGAATGAGGCAAGTCACACATAGGCTCTCCAATGTATCAAGTTTGTTCAAAGATCAAACAATGTCGGCTGGCACTATCAATGGAGTAAGCAGAATGATTTTAATGCTACCAAACGAATTTCGAAAATTAAGTGTTGGATAGAAGAGCTGCAAAAGAAAGGGGGTGAGTGTAATTAGAGTGAATGGAGCTCATTGAAAGCTGAGCTTAATCTTGCCTATTAGGCAAAGGAGCAACATTGAAGACAGAAATCCATAGACCAATGGCTAAAAGAGTGTGATAAGAACACCAAGTTCTTCCATACAAGTACGGTAAGCCGGCTATGATGAAATACTATTGACATATTGGGGCAAGGAGATGGTAATCTTTATGCGAGTGAGGAGGAGATTAAGGAGGAGATCATTGGGTTTTACTGGCACTTGTTTACCACATCCAATCTGATACCCTTACAAGATGAACTTTGTGGTATCCCGGTATGCATCACTTCAGCTATGAACCAGGGATTGACTTGGCCAGTACAAGAGGAGAAAATTAAAACTATACTCTTTCAAATGCATCCTGATAAAGTTTCTAGGTCAAGGGGTATGACTCCTCTTTTCTTTCAGCATTATTGGGATGTAGTTAAAGTGGATATTTGCAATGCTGTCCATAATTTTTTCTCTAAAAGGAAAATGCTTAAACAGATGAATCATACATTGATCACGTTAATTCCATAGGTTAAGGATCCTACTTCGATTATGCAATACAGGCCTATTAGTTTATGCAATGTAGTGTATAAAATCATATCTAAAATTGTGGCTGAAAGGTTAAAAAGTTGTCTTCGTAGTTGTATTAGTCCTAATCAAGTTATTTTCATTCCAGGGAGACAGATTTTAGATAATATAGTTATTGCTCATGAATGCATTCATACTCTATACTCTAAATGCAAGGGGCACAAAGGCTATATGGCACTAAAGCTTGATATACCAATAGCTTATGATCGAGTAGAATAGACCTTCCTGTGTGCAGTGCATAGGAAACTGGGCTTTTCCAATCTTTTCATAGATTGGATTAGGCAATGTATGCTTTCTGCTACGTTTGCAATTAATATTAATGGGGAAAAGTGCGGTTATATTGAGCCTACAAGGGATATAAGACAAGGGGATCCCATTTCACCTTACTTGTTTGTTATTATGTCGGAACCTTTTTCGAATATAATTTAGCAAGCTAGTATCCAAGGTGTTTATCAAGGCTTGAAAGTGTGTAGAAAAGGACCCACAATCACTCATCTCTTGTTTGCAAATGATTCTCTTTTATTTTTTGAAGTAGATATAGCACAAACAAGGAAGCTTAAGGATCTATTACTCAAGTATTGTAGACTATGGGGTCAATTGGTTAATTTTGAGAAGTCTTCAGTCTTCTTTAGTAGGAATATGTCCCAGGAGCAGAGAGAATATGTATGTCATGTGTTGGAAGGGGTCAAAGAAAAGAAGAATGCCAGATATTTAGGGCTCTCTATGCATATTGGCAAATCCAAAAGAGAGAATTTTTCATTCATTCATTGTTGATCGAGTGCACAAAAGAATGACAAGGTGGAAAAATAGATTTCTTAGCCTGGCAGGTAAAGAAGTGTTAATTAAAGCCGTGATAGATGATCTTCCAACCTATGTTACGACATGTTTTAAACTTCCTATGAGTGTTTGTACAAATATTATTCAGGCTACAAAAGCTTTTTTGTGGGGTGCACAAGCGGAAGGGAATCGAGGTATCCATTGGAAAACCTAGATGGATTCAGCTATCCCCAAATAGGAAGGAGGGTTGGGGTTTAAGAATCTTGCTTTATTTTATGTGCTCTCATCACGAAACAATTATGACGACTCATCACTCAACCAAACCATTTAATGAGTAAGGTTATGAAAGCTAAGCACTTTCCGCAAGAGGGCTTAATACAGGTACATCAAAAAGGTAATTCATCTTGGCTGTGGAAGAGTTGGCTTGGGGTGCGATATGTTTTACAAATTAGGACACTTTTTTCTAGTGGGAGATGGTAAATCTATTAAGATTTGGGAGCATCCATGGATTCCAAGCTGGCAAGGACGGACACTTACAAAGTCACCACCTTCCCAAGCACAAGTTACATGGGTAAGTCAGCTTATGCACACATAGCGTAGGGAGTGGAATAAGGAAGTTATTGGGATAGTTTTCAATCGTATGGAAGCTGCACTAATCCTTTCCATCCTTATCGATTAGAGTGAGGGTCGAGATAAGCTAATTTGGTAGCTAGTGAAACAAGGAAGTTATACGGTGAAGTTAGCATGCAAGTTAGTCAGGGAACAGATGCGCAATCCAATGATAACAGAGACTAGTACAATAGGGCATTCAAGGAAAGTCCTTTGGAGGGCACTCTCGAGACTAGGTATCAAAGGCAAAATGAAGCATTTTCGTTAGAAATGTTGGTACGATATTCTTTTTACATCGGATTAGCTTATTAGATGTTGTATCAGTGTAGATCCGATTTGTCATATATGTGGTGGGTATGCAAAATCTTTAGAACATATTTTATTTCATTGTCAAAGAGTAAGGTTAGTGTGGAAATTGGCTTCGGTACAATGGAAGTTGTTAAGTTCACCTCATCACACATTTCAAGATTGATGGAGACACATATGCATGGAACCCAAGGGTAGTACTTGTCATGAAAGAGCTCAAGTGCTGATTTTTATCATTTGGCAGTTGTGGAAGTCCAGAAATCTCTGGATATTTCATCATGAGTGGCGGGAGGAAAAAGTGATTATCGATTTAGCTATGTTTGAGTGGCTGGAGTTCCAAGCTATTACTAACTTAACCTAAGTGCTTTTCGTTTTGCCGATATCTTTATCTGTAATCGGTGTGTGCCTTAAGTTACCTTAAAGTACTAAGGCGATCTTTGTCATTTGACAATATTGTACATCTGGATTTGTAGATAAGAACATTACCAATCGATTTGAGAAAAAAAAGAAAAAAAAAGAAGGTACTTTTGGTATTTAGAGTTATAATATTGAAAAATGGCTATCGCATGAAAACTATAGCCGTTTCAAATATTTTTAGTGATGATACTATTTTCTACATAACTTTTGAAATCTACACGGAATAAGTTTTTTGTTTTTAAAGCAGGAAAAAATTTTCATTTTCTTTTTAACTATTTTAAACTAATAGATGCTCTAAGCAAGCTCAGGATTATGAAAACTTGCGTTGACAAGCAAAAAATGTTGACGTCTCAAATTTCGTGAGCAGAGGCAAAAACCTTCACCACATATGAAGCTGATGCCGAGTATATCATACCTACTACCTGCAATTTTTTTTTTCCATTACCACCGTCAATTCAAAGTCAGATATTTTACGCGTACAAATGTAATATTAAAATATATATTTCCTAAGTCAAATTTACAATCATAAATTAATGATTACACTTTTTTCAAAAGGATATCAAAGTCTATGTTTGGATTGTGACTTATTTGAAATTTTTTTTATTAAAATATTTTAAAATTTTTGTAGAATTTTTTTTAGGAAAAAGTATTTCGTAAAGAATTTTTTTTAAATTATATAAGGAGAATTTAGAGAGAAAACTTTTACGCGTACAAAATGTAATGTTAAAATATATGTTTCTTAAGTCAAATTTACAATCATAAATTAATGATTACGCTTTTTTCCAAAGGATGTCAAAGTCTATGGTTGGATTGTGACTTATTTGAAATTTTTTTATTAAAATATTTTTAAAATTTTTTAGAATTTTTTTAGGAAAAAGTATTTTGTAGAGAATTTTTAAAAAATTATATAAGGAGAATTTAGAGAGAAAACTTTCAAATTTAAATTTAAATTTTGAAATTAAATAAAAAAGTATTTTAATGTTTTAATTATTTGATAAAAAAAATTAACTAG
Source organism: Gynochthodes officinalis (assembly GCA_020080225.1). NCBI lineage: Eukaryota > Viridiplantae > Streptophyta > Magnoliopsida > Gentianales > Rubiaceae > Gynochthodes > Gynochthodes officinalis. The sequence continues at coordinate 16,599,617 of CM034615.1, read as the reverse complement.
AGTTTATTCTAAACATAGCCTATTCTACAAATTTAGGAGAAGTAAAATTCTTGTTGACGTGGAATGGGTCACACATGATTATTGGACTTTGAATTTATTTACTAGTTTCCTAGTAGATTTTTATTTCTTTTAAGTTATTGTATAGGATTTCTTAAGTAGGTAAATATGCATGTAAAGTTTTAATATCATCATTTGGGAGATTATTTGACATCTTGATTAGTATACTTATTTTCATATTCTGTGGAATTTGCTTTCAGTGAAAATTGTTTATTTTCCATTATCTCTTCGGTATTACTTTGTGGGTAAAAATATAAAACTGCAATAATTAATCTTGAAATATAACCATAAATAATAGATTGTGGCTGGGAAAACTGAAGAGTGCCACGTGCGTTCCCTTGCACCAGCCAAATCCAAGGAGTTGCGTCTTTGCTGGTTTTAAGTGTATAGCACGCAGAAGTGGTTATTTCTGAAAAGTAATGATAGATATAATGAGTAATCATAATAATTTTGTAGGGTGATTGATATGATAATTATAATAATTATGAAAAAATAAAATTATTTTTTATTATTTTATATTTTGTAATAAAAATGAATAAATAAATTTTTTTTATAATTATCATATTATTCACTATATAAAGTTATTATAATTTATCATTATTTTTACCATTACTTATTTCTGAATATGTCAAATGATATTTCCATCACCTTTGTCAATGGGCCATTAATTTTTTTTTCTCTAAAAATGATAGAATTGTATTAAATTACCAATGGTAAAAGATGTACAAAACTTAGACAACTAAGCTAAATGAATCTCATGGTTTGACAATAAATGACTGACCCATGAACAAAAGTACAAAAGAAAACAAGACAAATGAAAAAAATTACACAAAATAATTAATGTGATTAGTGCACAGATCACATCAATTGCAATAAAGACACCTATATAAACTAGTTAATTGACATCTATTAGACAATCATTAAAATGTATGAAAACTAAACGAAATTAAACAACAACCCGAGTCAGGAGCCGCGTCCCTAACGGTTATTTCATGCTATTCATGACTTTACCGCATACGTTGAATAGTTCGGAAACCGAACTATTATTGTAGATGTTGAATAGCCCTACAATTAAATTAGGAATAAAAAGTCTCACATTAGGAAAAAAAATCCCAACGTTTGAGGAAAAATGCCCTACAGGGGAGGCCCAAAAAAAAAAAAGGAAAATGACGCACACACCATCGCATCACAGATCGCCCACACTGGGCGACTGTGGCTCATGGAGTGTGCTGGGTTTCAAAAATTGCACTGGCACTGTGTGTGCGTGTGTGCAAAACTTCTCAAATACTCTTTCTTTCTTATGGGCCATTAAATTTAAGCAAGACCAAAAGGTCGCCAAATCCTCGGAGTTGCGTCTTCACTGGTTTTTAGTGTATAGCACGCAGAAGTGGTTATTTCTCAATAAGTCAAATGATGTGTTTGTCAAAGGGCCATTATATTTAAGAAATACCAAAAGGAAAAGCAAGAATGTAGTATTATATTATATATTGATGGATGTGACAGGACCCTAACTTTCTTGACCGTAAAATTGGAGATCAATATATAGTCGGACATAACTTGCATCAGTGGGATTTCTTTTTCACTTTCAAAATTATATTTGCATTGCAATTGTTTAGGCTAACGTTAAATCCTTTTGCAACATTATTGCCTTTCATTCTCTTAATTATTTAATTTATTAAAAAAATCACAGTTTTTAAATTATGTGTATATTTTCATACATAGATATCGTGTCATTTTACCATTAGAGTAAACATGTGGTAGGAATTTAACTAAAACTTAAAAAATTAAATATATATATATATTTTTAATTTTACAATATGAAAAAGAGAACTTATACTTATCTTTTTTTCTATGATGATCAAATTTGACCTTTACTGTTTTTTTTAAATAATGATAGCTACGCTTTTTTTCATTATGTTTAATAATTCCTTGAAAATTAAGTTGAATATTTGATAGCTGAAAATACAGATTCCCACTTGAAAATTAAAAATTTTAAAGTTCTTTTTAAAATTTCTTCCAAACAATATTTATCAATTTATCTATAAAAAGGAATCTAGATTGGAGCGGCTGTGGGTTTTATCCAGTGTGCACCCTTGATAGCGGTTGCGAGTTCCTTAGTTAAGAAAAAAAGAATCTAGATTGGAGCATATACATACTAATTAAACCAATAATTATGCATAATTTCACAATTGAATCAATATCATACCAATTCCATTTCAATTTTTTTATGTTGCAATACGTAATCAAAAGGATTTAAATTTACAGGCTCTTACTTACCAATCTCCTTATGTTACAACCCTAAACTCCATGAGATGCTGAAAAATCCCCTTAAACAATATCCTATACGACTTCTACGCGATAAAATGAACTATTGGCTTTATCTTCCATATGAGAATAATAACATGTTGGCATGTTGTTAATTTAATCTCTGTTTAGTTGGATAGCAACAGCGTATATATTTCAACATTCAACTTAATTAATTATTACCAAATCTCTGTTTAGGCCTTAATTGATAGGTTCTTTGTATCTGTTTTTTTTTTAATCTTTTGTTACAAAAAAAATAGACAAGTTGGCCAAACAAATTTTGAAATTATTGTCCAATTCTGACCAAGGAAAAAAAAATCCAAAAAAGAAGAAGGAAGATTACATTCAACTGTGATCTATTTTCCTATCTTTGGCTTGTTAAATCCCAGTGTTAAAAAAAAAAAAAAAAACAAAGAATAATGGACGCAAATATTGAAAGTGAATGATACTTTGTTGGGTAAATGACTCCAATAGCTCCTCATGTTAAGGCTAAGTCGCGATTTGGTCGAAAAAGTTGCAATTGAGTCCATCAAATCTATAATTGGCGCAATTTCGTCCTCATTTGGTGACGCAACGATTTTGGTAGGGACAATTTCGTCATATTTTATTTTTTTCATTTTTTTATTTTATTTGTTGTTTTATGTCTCATTTGCATCTGCCTTGTATCTTTGTTTAGGATGAAATATTTAGGATGAAATTTTGCAAGATATTATGACTAAATTATTTTATTTTTTTTATTTTTTGTATTTTATTTACTGCTTTGTGTCGCCTTTGCATCTGCCTTGTATTTTTTTTTTTTTAGGATGAAATTTTGTAAGATATTAGGACTAAATTTTGCAAGATATTATGACTAAATTTTGTAAGATATTAGGACTAAATTATATATTTGTTTTTGGTATTTTATTTATTACTTTGTGTTGCCTTTGCATCTACCTTGTATTTTTTTTAAGACGAAATTTTGCAAGATATTAGGATTATATTTTGTAAGATATTAGGACTAAATTATTTTATTATTTTATTTTTTCGTATTTTTTTTTGTTGACTTGTGCCTCCTTTGCATCTGCATTTTTCTTTTTCTTTTTTGTCATTTTGCTCATTAAATCTGTTAAATATAACGGAAGTTATTTTCAAGGAGTACTGGTAGTTTTGACAAACTACACGGTATGATTGGTAACAAACATAAACCACAGAGGGGTATTGGTAATTAACCCAAAAGAGAAACGAAATTAGATAAATTCAAATTTGGCAATTGGAAAATGGAAAGGCAGTTTCAAATTTATAGTTTCAGAAATCGTTCTAATAGCTTGCAAAATTTCGTCCTAAAAATTTCATTCTAAAAAAAAAGAGGCAGATGCAAAGGAGACACAAAACAGCAAATAAAATACAAAAAAAAAATGAAAAAAATAAAATAGGATGAAATTGCCCTTATTAAAATCGCTGTGTCACCAAATTATGACGAAATTGTCCCAATGATAGACTTGAGGGACTCAATTGTAACTTTTTCAACCCTAAAGACCAAATCGTGACTTAGCCTTAACATGAAGGACTATTGGAGTCATTTACCCTACTTTGTTCTTAACATGTTTAACATTATACGAAGAGATTAAAAAAAATTAGGAGTCAAATGTATGTTGTAGTTTGTGCAGGTCAATATGGACATTCACCCTCATTCTTAATTTGAGAATACATTCATGAAAAAACAAAAAATGCCTACCGATTAAAATATTGGTTAATGATACATTTGCTTCCAAATGCCCAAATCTGCCGACAATGTTGAATATATGCTGTTAAAAAAATATATTCTCTAATGTTTCCTCGGAGGCAGTTAATACGCTTGACTATTCTCAAGATATTGTACCCTCTGTAATTATTATGGTCATTATATAGAAACGTACTCGACCCTATGATGACGTACCACGTTTGAAAACGGATTTATGATGACGTACCACGTTTGAATTCGCGCACATTGATGTTTACGTGAAAGAAGTAATAAGTGTTGATTCTAAACAAGTCGGCATCTCAAACTCTGCCGTGAAGAAGAAGCAAAAGTTGTTTGTTTGATTCCGAACTTGGAGTTATAGAAATGGTCTCTGAATTTATAGGATAAACTATATTCATTTCTTCAAGATTTTAAGAAATTCCATCTGAATCTTGTAGTTATAAAAATTACTAACACTCTCAAAGTTTGAAATTTGAGTGAATTTTATAATTTTTTTCTTAAAATAGAATTTCTTTTAATATATTTTTTGTTTAACAAAAATTTACAAATTTAAATATATATAAAATAATTAGTGAAAATAATTAAAAGGTAAAATTGTCTATACCATATAACTTTTTTGGTGTCATCATCATTTTCCAACGGGAGAGAACTAGATGTTACGGGTTTTGCCAACTATGGGAACTTTTAGTAGTTTTCTCTTATTACAAAATTAGTTTAGGAATTTTATCAAATATCTAGGGAGATAAATGTAATTTACTCAAAATTACAAAATCAACACTTTTTATCTTAAATATTTAGGTTATCTGACATTTTTAGTAGTTTGCACAAAAATTCAATGTTCACTAATAATCAGAAAATTAGACTAGTCAATCATTTACAAACTTTTTTTTTAAAGGCAAAAAAATGACTTTACTTTCATTTATTAAAAAAGCCACTTGAACCTTGCATTGCTATTGAAAGCTTCTGAGCTAATCATACAAACTAGACTCTATTCTTTAAGTATGCATCAACTAAACTCCATGCACGAATTTAATTATCATGCCTTTGTGTACAAAGCTGGGATATTCTTCCACGAGACCACCATCCATCTTCCCATCGTCTCTGCAGATATACTAACAAAATCACACTACAAGAAAAATGACATTTAGCAACGAAAAACACAATGACAAAAAAAAAATATCGTTACTAAATACCCCTACTAGTGACAAAAAAATTTTATCATCACCAATTTTATGTCTACTCCCCAACTTTAGTGACGAGTTATTAGATGTTGTTACTGTTTCGTCACGAAAGAGTATGGTGGGAAAGTCTCCCACTAATTGCACCTAATTGGTGACAAAAAAATGGTGAGAGAAACACTCTCGTCACTAAAATCTTACAGTTTATTCATTGGTGACGAAGTTATTATATTTACTAATTTGGATGCCTTTTAATAACGATTGTTGTTGCTACCAATTTCTTATTATATATGTAACTTGTATTACTTATATATGATTTTCAATTAAATTTTTAATTATATGGATATATGTGAAATATCAATAATTCAAATACAGATATCTTTTTATGTTAATGTATTATAAAATTGAATTTTCTGGTTTAAAAAAAAATTAATTAAGAAAATAGTCACAATAAACATAAAAATAGTTATAATCCTTTAATTCATATATATCTATATATATATATATATATATAGAGAGAGAGAGAGAGAGAGAGAGAGAGAGTTTTAGTGTATAATATTATTAACTATGGAAATATAAATATTTTTTTTTGTGGATAATGAAATTGAATATTATAAATTTTATAACAAGATATGTATTGGACCATATATTTTGGGATAGATTAAATAAAATATTTTTGTCTAAATTGATTGGGCCACAATTTATATAATTATTGGACTTGTTTGGCTATTGAAAATGACTGGGCTATGTAATTTATTCATTAGACGAAACTTAACTTTTTAAATTTATAGCTCTTAATTTCTAATAATTGCATTAGGACACCTAATATATATGAATTTGCCTACATTATTTTACTTCAAGAATAGAGTCTTTTATGGATATACTATGAGTTAATTATAATTGGATTTCTTTGGCTAAGAATAATGATTAGATTAAGCATATTATACCTTATGCCAAACTTAGCTTACTTATAGTATAGCTCTTAATTTCTAATAATTGTATTAGGACACCCTAACATTTTTGTTTCTTGATTTGGATTGTGTCGGAAAGCTGATTTTCAAAGGCAAATTACTGTGCGTGTGAGCGAAAAAGGTACGACAAAGGTGTGATTTTTACTGTTGATGGATAGTAATTTTACTGTTCATGAATAGTAAATTTTAAACCTTTCATAAATAGTATTTTTTTTTCCTTTTTTTTTTAGTGGTTGGCGTTAATCGGTTTTTGGGTTCCTCGTCTAGAAGGATGAGCTGTGCGGTTTTTGGAACGGCTATTGCTGAAGTTAGACGTCGGCAATTAGTTAGTTCGTGATGGTATTTGCGTGACTTCCTTACGGAGGGGTAGTGATCCATGGTAGGATAGGCAGCGCTGAGTCGTATTGGCGAGGTTTCCCTACTGAAGGGTTCTGAAGTCTTAGCTTGGGAGGGGGGTCAAACACGATGTAATGCAGCATAAGGCCGCGTACGAATAAGAGGGATCGACCTACGCAGAACCGCACTACACAGATTTCTACGGCCCGTTTCTTCTGATCTTGCTGAGGGGAGCTGTATACAAAGAAGCCAACAAGCTAAGGTGTTCTTTTGATCTCTTAGCTAGGTAGTGGCTAAGAGGTACCGTTCCCACTATGTATTGGGTGAGGTTATGCCAATCCCGTTTAATTTGGGGAAAACAACCTTAACCAACTCCTACTGAGTTTAAGTTAGTTGTGTTAGGGCTTGTCTAGTGAAGGCTATGCCTTCCCGAGTTGTTACTTGTACTATATTAATTTGGGAATTTCCACATTAATATTAGTTTCTTTTGGACAAAAAAAAAACATTTTTGTTTGTCTATATAATTGTATTTTAATCACACAATCTTTTTAGTATTACAATACATTGTTGATTAGTACTAATTGGACTTCTTTGGTTAAGAATAATAATTGGACTAAGTTTATTGGACTGAGCTTCTTTGGGCTATTTATGTTATGGCTCTTAATTTAAAATAATTATATTAGGACACCTTGAAATTTAAGAACTTGCACACATAAGTTTAATTACTTTAAAGACATAATTTTTTTTAGTATTAAAATGCATTATTGATTAACGGTAATTAAAAGTTTTGACAGATATTACAAACTATATTTCCTTAGAAGAAAATCATGAATGAAAAATATATAGTTTCACAGTAGTTATAGTCACTAATGTAATATTATAACATAAGTGATGGTTAATACTTATAACAAAAATAGTAAATATTTATACTCCATTTATCCCAAAAAAAAAAGAGCACGGTTTCACCAATGTACAACTTTTTATTTTTGGTCAACGAAGTGGAGGTACAACTCATTTTATACCCCTAATTTCCTCATTAAGGGTATTGTATATCAACACACCCTTTTAATGCATTTTATCTAATGAAGGGTATTTTGAAAAATTTGTTGAAAACTCAAGGTTGACTATTGAACCTAAACTCTTATTTTGGGACAAAAAATTGGTTAGAAACTGAACTCTTATTTTGTGATTTTCTTATTTCCATGTCCTGAAGATAGGTCATAGTAGAGGCTACTAGTAAATTACCAGCTAGCTATTGAGAATTGAAAGATTTAGTCATATGGTTGATTTTGTGAACTAGAATGTATTGATACGTTGTTTTGTTAATTTATTTTTTTGACCTTTTCAAGGATTTAAGCTTTAATAATTTGAGTGGAAGCATACCAAATTCACTTTTCAATGTTACTGGTCTCACGCATTTGTAATGAGTCTCTCATTCTTACTAATTTTGTAGCCTCTCTATCCAAAAACACTCCTTAATGGTATCATCTTCTTTCATCTTCAAATTTCTAGGCAATAACAAGTTAACTGGCTCTCTGCCTCAATAGAAGGGTCCAAATCTCCAAAATATGTACGTCACTTCACATCTCAGTTCAATTGTAAAAGTGTCATTCTTATCTTATTGCTGTAATCAGTTCTCTGCTTCCACTATAGATGTAGCAAAGAAAGTGGAAACATTTTTTATTCAATATTAACTTCATAATTTCGAATATTATTTTGTGTTTGATGTTTTTTAAAGTCAATACTAACTTGATTGTATTTTTGCTTAAGTACTTACTTATTTGATTTTCATTGATGTTTCTATGGAATGTTTGCAATGACTCATCTTCCACAACATAGAGTGGATATTATTTGAACTATTTGCAAGGAGTATGATAGTTTTGGTTGGTGTTCAAAGGGTTCCTTTCAATTCTATATGACATATGATAGATAATGAAACTTTAGTTGTGTACTTTTGTAGGATAAGAAATGCTGTTTTTGTTTTGGTGCATCATGAACTTTGGATGCTTTTGCTTTTGTTTTAGTACATCATTAGGTTGACATTGTCCTAACTCTTTTGTCGTGTAAATGATATAATTGTCGTATTTTGTGGGGATATATTAGTTTTATCTATTGATGAATACTTTATGCGGGTTTGTTGATTTGTTGTGCATACTGTGGTGTTGTATTGCTAGTTTTAATGTCGATGTTGTTTGGATGGTTGTATTGGAAAACACAAGATTCAAAAAAATTTGGAAATATTGTATTTCATTTGGTACTACATTTAATACTACATTTAAGAGATTGGATGGTTTGATATTGCATTTTAATGTTGATATTGTTTGGATTCGAAAAAATTGGGAAATGCTGTATTTTAATGTCAATGTTGTTCAAATGTTTTGATACTGCATTGAAGAGATTAGTGACGACATGAATTTCATCACCAACACATTATTATTAGCCACAAAAAATCATCATCAACAATCATGAGATTATATGCTACTTCAACAATAATGACAACTATTGTGGCATTGAAAATTAGTCACAAATCATAAATTTAGTGACAAATTGGTGAGAAAACAATGTGGTTACTATTGGTTGTCCATATGACAATACTTGACAACAATATTTTGTCACTAACTATGGTCATTTGTCCACAATTGTTTGATGAATTGAGGTAGTCACAAATAGTGTTTACCTTCTTACGTACTTTGACTACCATATGTCGTGCCCAAAAGTGGTCACCAATCACTAGTTTTCTGTGATCACTATGTACTATCAATGACCGAAGCTGTCTTGTTTTGGTAACCACTTTACGTTGTCGCCAAAAGCGTGACGACAGTTTCTGGTCACCATGTAGTACCAATTTGTGACCACCATAGTGACGAACATGTATTAGCGACAAAGCATCTTTCACCACTATGTGACGACAAGGATTTGGTCACCAAATCCCATTTGTGATGACTATTATATTTTTATTGACCATTTTGACTATGTGACTAAAGACCGATTTTCTTGTAGTGTCATAAACATTTAGCAATATTTCTAGACAAAGCTCAAACATTGCTACAAAATATTGAAATTGCGAGATCAATACTGTTATTAAACAATTGCTTTTACGACAAATACCATTTTTGAATTTTCAATCAACAATATATATATTTATAGAACATACGTGAATACATACTTGAGAAAAATGCATTTTTCAAATTCAAATTTGATTCAACCTCAGAAATGTTCAGGTAACTTTCCTTGTGGATACTGGATAATTAAATTATAAACAAAGAGTAACGGGAAAAGTAAAGGTAAAGAATAAATGACGTTGGAGAGAAAATATGAAAATGTAAAAATTAGAAGACCAAGAAAAGAAAAGTTTCGGATAATGAAGAGAAAAGAAAGGGTGAAGAACAAAAGAAGGAAAAGACGAAAGCGAAAAAAGGCAAACAAAATGACGCCATCAAAATGGGGATAAATTTTGTTTCTAAAGGTTTGGGATTGATGGGATGCAAATAAAAGGAGATGATGGTATAATGGAAAATTTTTAAAAATAACAACAAAATAAATTAAAAACGAAATGAACAAAAGTGAGGAAGTAAAATTTCAAATATATTTATTGGGAAAAAAATGTTTGGAATTAAATGCAGAAAAATTCAAGAAGGAAGTAGTTTAGGGAAACTGTTGTTTAAAAAAAAACAAGAAAAGAAAAAACACAAAAAGAAATGAAGAAAATTGAGATCCATCTATAGTTAAGATAGTATTCATAAACTAACGTAAAAAAGGTTGCACAAATAATATTATATACATTAAACCTTAAACATTAAACATTGACAACTAAAAGTTTTCATTGGGATCCATCTATGTGAATCCAAACTAAATAAATTTTCCTACAAGAAAACGCAGAAGCTGTTAATCCATTCGTTGTCCATGCCTACCGTCCTAGATTGTGTGCCATGCACAAGCTGCTAAGGTTTGGACCACAGCCACACAAATGGCTAGAAGTTGGGAATTCAAAGAAAATCTCAGCGGTTCAACGGTTCTCTAGAGGTAGTCACCAAAATGAGGTATTGTGGTCAAATCTCAAGAACATCACCAGGTATTTTTGGGGTGAGCTTTACCTAGTTTTGGAGGATTAGTCCCCGTCTCGCGAGTGAGTCACTTAACCTGATGATGTCTGGGACCTGCAACAATCATGGGTTACTGTGCAAACTAGAGTTTGGAACCAATTAGTTAGTGAGAGTGGGATACCTCCAGGTTAGAAAAAAACAAAAGAAGAAAATTTTCATTGACTTTATGAAAGGGACAAAATTTAGTATAAAACAATGAAAAGCAAGAAATCATGTTAGATGTAGTGAAAGTGGAGGTAGGAAAAAAAAAAGAGAGAAAATTTTCATTGATTTTTTGAAAGGGACAAAATTTAGTATAAAACAATGAAAAGCAAGAAATCGTGTTAGATGGAGTGAAAGTTGGAGAGTTATTATATAGTGGTGCAGCAACAAACACCTTGCACAGGTCGATACAAATTGAATTAATCAGTGTTTAGCTTTCTAAAAAATGGAGGCCTGGTTTTTCCTCCTCTTGCTTCTTCCTTTCCTAACCATCTTTCTTCTTCAGAAAAACAAAAAACCCAATAAAACCCGCAAGCCACCAGGTCCTCCAGGACTACCCTTGATTGGAAACTTGCACCAATTCGATAGTGCAAAACCTCATGAGTACCTAAAGAAACTCTCCAACAAATACGGCCCTCTCATGTCATTACAGCTTGGTTCAGTGCCAGTGGTTGTCATTTCATCAGCTGAAATGGTGAAAGAGGCTCTAAGAAACCATGATATTGCATTATCGGGAAGACCAGTGCTCGTTTGCACGCAAAAGTTGTCCTACAATGGCCTGGACGTAGGCTTCTCACCTTATGGTGATTACTGGAGGGAAATGAGGAAAGTGACTGTCCTTCATCTCTTGAGCCTTAAAAAAGTGCAATCTTTTCACCCGATTCTCGAAGATGAAATTAGTAAATTAATGCAACGCATATCGGTCCTTGGATCTTCATCTGAAGTAATCAACATAAGATCAACATTTGCAGCTCTAACTAACAGCATAATTTGTCGAATTGCTTTTGGAAAGAAAGGTGATATACAACGACCGGATAGAAAGACTGCCCATCAAATCCTGCACGAAACCGAGGCCTTGTTGGGAGGGTTTTTTGTCTCTGATTTCCTTCCTTCTTTACGTTGGATTGATAAGCTCAGGGGAATGTTTTCTCGTCTTGAGAAGAATTTCGATGAGTTGGATTCTTTCTACCAAGAGCTCATCGAGGAGCACCTGGATCCCAAAATGCCGGAATCAATGAAGAATAATATTCTTGATCTGTTAATCCAGCTCAAAGAACAACAATCGTCAACGGTTGAGTTGACTTGGAATCATATCAAAGCAATGCTCACGGTACGTAATGCACATGCCCGTGTGATAATTAGCAACTTTTAGTTTCTTCGTTTCCTTATATGTTTGGATTGTGTTGTATTTGAATTGAAATGTATAAAAGTTTTGGTGGTATTTTTTTGTAAGAAAAGTGATATGAAAAAGTAGATGGGAGAGAAAATTTTTTTTGAAATAATATGAGAAGAATTTTAGAGGGAATTTAAATTTTAAATTTTGAAATAAAAAGTTGTTTGGATGTTTTATTTTGTAGTTAAAAAAAACTTTAGATTTTTGTAAATAAAAATGGAAACCAAAACGTACCAACAAAAGTTTTGACAGAACTCAGAGTAAAATAACTATAGTGTGAATTCTTATCTGATTGACTAAACTCAAATACACATAATATTTAATTGTAAGTCTTCCTTCCACATAAATCCACTAATAAGCAAGTGCCATGTACACTTTACCTCAATCACTCAAAAAATTCAATCACTATTTACACTTGGGATAATCATTATTCCCGCTCGACAATTTTCTTGTTGAATGAAAAACTTTTGTAAGATCTAGAGTGGTAGTTAAAATAGTCATAATTATTATTGATTGAGCCAGTCCAATTTAATATAACTATTTCGTGATCACGATCTTATGCAGATCTGAATTTTAAAGTGAAAACGATTTTTTCTGGAAAAACAATAGTACACAGATTTTCTCATCTCATGTGCACAAAAGCCCACTTTTTGATAGAAGGTTAATGATACATAGAAACATGCATTTGGTTTAAAGATAATTATCATTCAACCATGCATTTGAGAAGCCAAGTTAACAAAATCGACGCTGCCTCTGACTAGTTCTCTCATTTTCAATTGTTAGTTAATTTTAATAACTATAAAATAATTGTTTACGAAGTAAAGTCGTGGATTAAAGCAGCAACATTCTTGAATTTGCTTACTTGTTGATGCAGTTTGCCCCTAACTTAAGGTAGCTGTAACAACAGTATGCCCATCTCAGTGCTGCAGTAACCAATTAATTGATTAAGATATCTCGGTTATGTTGTGGTTACACTATGTGTAGTGCATTTATTATGGTGATTGGATCTTCAAAACACCAAAAGGAACGAACCACTTAATTTAGCCTCGAACGAACCACTTAATTTAGCCGTTTCTTTGAAATATGGTTTTGCTGGCCTTCGCTCTTCCATTTTTTTTTTGTTTTTCTTTTTTTTTAAAAAAAAGAGAAGATAGAGTAATAATGGTTGGAGCCAGCTTTTTATTGACAACTTAGTCAATATTTGGGTTGCTCTTCAGGACACAAGTCCTAAAACTATCCTTTAGAATATCATTTTAAAACTGTTTTGCGAAACACTTAACAAAATACACATTGGTATGTAATAAACAACTTAAAACATAATTGAAAATATAACTCTAAACCAATCCCCTGCCAACCTCCTCCCCATCCCTCCCCTTAATCATAATTTACATTAATTCAAATAAACACATAGATAAACGCTTATAAAACTAAATATCTATGACGCAAATACTGTGTTTGTATTAAATATAAAATAACATATTTTGGTGTGAAAGCAATATATCGTTTCTAAAGTAAAAGAAACGGAACTAGAAATTTAAGAAGTTTTGACATTTAGACAAATTTGACTAACATACAAACAAACTGAATCGAGTAACGTTGGAATTTTTAGTTTTGTTGAAATTTTAAACTAAATGCTGGAAAAAGAAGATAGAAAAACTGGTCATCTCCATTATTATTTATTATTATTATTTTTTATTTTTTTTTGGAAGGCAAACTAAAGTGCTAGTAGAAAAGGGAGATGATGGTTGGCTTTAGATTTCTAATAGTTATAGAATTTTAGATAAAAATGTATCTTATTGTTCCCGGTAATATAAGGTTTTTTTTTTTATTTCCACTTTTGTTGGAACAAAAAAAAAAAAACTCCCAAATTATCCTATCATTTAAAATTCACAGGAACAACATGATAAAAATTATAAAAAAAAATTATATACATATATTAGCGATTTTTAATGAGGGTGGTGGGAGCATGTGCCCCAAAGTAAATCCACCAATGGCTCAATCCAAAATTTCTATGTTTGGATTGTGATTTATTTGAGAAATTTTGTATTGGAATATGAAAAAAATTTAGTGGGAATTTTTTGTAAGAAAAAGTATTTTGGAGGGAGAATAAAAATTGTATTGGAGAAAAAAAAATGATTATATATGTAAGGAGAATATGGGAGGAAATTTTAAATTTTGAAATGAAAAGGTCTTTAGATGTTTTATTTGTTTTGTAAGAAAAAAATTAACTTTTTGAGCAACACTCCAAACATATCCATATTTCTAAAATGTGTTTAAAACTGAATTCATATTTAAGTTCAATAATGAAATATATTTAATGACATCACTGAAGTTTTATTTGTCAAATAATTATGTCACCTTAGTGATGAAATCTATTTAACTAAATGAAGCCCACCTAGAAGGTGGAATAGTGACAAGATTTTTGGTCACTACTAAAACGGTGATGCTTAATTTTCTAAAACAATTATAGCGGGTTTTTTTACATTTTGTCAAAAACAAAAATATTCTCCTTACCATCGTCAATGATGGTGGATTGCATCCTTTTGATGTTAAATTGCAGAACATATTTATAGCTGCAACAAACTCAACTGCTGGAACCATCATTTGGGCTATGACATCTCTTTTGAGAAACCCTTCTACCATGAAGAGATTGCAAACTGAAATTAAAGAAGCATTTGGGAGTAAAGCATTTGAGAGTAAAATAGAGGCAGAGGAACTTCGGGAGCTACCCTATTTAAATGCTGTAATAAAGGAAACCCTTAGATTGCACATTCCAAATCCACTGCTATTGCCAAGACAAACTATAGAAAGGTGCACAGTTGCCGGCTATGAAATCGAAGCCAACACCTTAGTCTTGATTAATGCATGGGCCATTGCAAGAGATCCCAAAACTTGGGAAAATCCAAATGATTTCAATCCTGAGAGATTTCTGAACAGTGATGTGGATGTGAGAGGACAACATTTTGAACTGATTCCATTTGGATCTGGCCGTAGGGGCTGCCCTGGAGCCCATTTAGCCCTTGCAACGGTGGAGCTTGTACTTGCAAATCTTCTGAACTTTTTTGATTGGGAACTGCCGTCTGGGATGACGATAGAAGACATAGATATAGAAGGTATGCCCGGATTGACTATGCTTCCAAAAGAAGCTCTTTGCCTCATTGCCAGGAAGCGTGCTTAATTCAAGCTACAAAGATCGATGGAAAATTTTACATGATTACTTCCAATAACTTGTTTTGTATGTTTGATGTTGTAGGACTAAGCAATTGTGAGGTAAAGAAAAAAGTTTGTTAAAAATATATCTAGAATCTATGGTGAGAAGCAGTATCATTGTAGAAGAGTACCTTTTAAAATAAGCTTGTAAGAAATCCAAATATTATTCTTATCTTTGTTTACTCTTCATATTTTATTTTTGTTTACTTTACATTTTGAAGGCATATCTTGGTAATAGCAACAAAATAAAATGCCAGCATTAGCAAAGCGATAAATCATTACTTGCTAGAAAAAATTTGTAAATCTCTCATTGAATACAGTGACTTGATGTCTTCATAGTATGAATTAGATAAACTTATTTTTACGTAATCACTGCCATATAAATGCTACAATTTATTATTATTACTGCACAGAAAAGTCCAAACTCTGAAACAAAAAATAATTTAAGGAAGAGAAAGCTAAATTGAGAAAGTTTTATCTGGATGTAATTTCATTTGTACAACCATATGTAAGAGTTTTGCTTACACCGAACGACATTCTTTATGTGCTAGAAGGAGGCATGATTAATTATGCTTGTTAATTAGCTATAATGAGAATCATTTTATACGGGTAACATAACTAAATAAAATATAATCCTAGAAATATACTAGTAATGGATAGAAATCAAATCAATTTTGTGGGGATCAAATGTGAAATCAAATCACCATCCTCTATATGGGGTAATGGTGTAAATAACACTTAATATTTAAATAGTTGTACTAAATTAAGTATAAGGGTGTAATAAGTTATTTAAAGGTGAGGCAAGATCATAGAACAAACACTTTCTTTTGGCCATCTAAAATATCTCTTCTCCTTCCTTTCTCTCTTCATTTTTCCTTCTCTTCTTTAGTTTAATAGCAAGTCACAATCATTCATGGTGTCTGAGCATTGCTCTAAGCTCTATTGTCATGCAAACTCTTAATTTTTGTTTTTTTTTTTTTTCGGTCCTATGGACATATGGAACCTGCACGAGAAATAAGCTAGACCTAAAGATTGAGATTTAAACTTGAAAATGTCAGTAGACAATTTCATCACAATGATGAATTGTTGGTGTACCAAAATATCACAATCGTCGCTAGTCAAGAAGCAAGTTCATTAGCCAAATGTCTCCTGGATGTAGAGAGTACGTAGATCAATTTGATGGATCTCAACTTACTCCAGTAACACTTGATGAGAATAATTATCTAGAATGGAGTCTTGCTACTCGGTTATAAATAACTAGACAAGGATATGTATGATTCATCATGGGAACAATTAGGGATTCTATTATAAGAGTGATTCGAATATCATTGTTATGAAAGAGGATATAGATAATGCAAATTTTAACATTGCTTTTTCTAGTCAATGATCCCCCAGGGCCCCAGTATTCATAAGATCGTAGTGTATCTAGATACAACATGAAAGGTTTGGGAAATTTTGGAAAAAGAATATGGAAGGAAGAAAAATATTGCCTGAATTTATTGTCTGAAGCAAGAAATCAGTAGCTTAGGCTAGGGAGAGATGTCAATTTCAACATATTATGCTAGTATTAAAGGACTGGGAGAAGCTCGATCATTATCAATTTATTTTGTAGAAAGATCCAAAAGATGGGGCTCTTTATGATGTTCAACTTGAGGAGGAAAGGATTTTGAGCTCTTCGCAAGACCGAATAATAGTTTGAGAACATTTGTGCTGAAGTTTTGAGTAAGCAATAATTGCTAGACCTCGATGATGTGTTTGAGCGAGTTTGAAATGAAGAGAGTTGATAGAAAGAGATGAATTTTAAGTAGTTATTGGCTATAACTAATCAGTCGGCTCTTATTTCGATCATAAAGAATAGTAGAAAGGTAAGCCAAGAGAAGAAATGAATTTAGCTGCTGAAGCCAGTAATAAAAAAGATCATATTTGAATTTTCTAGAAGGCGAGGGAACATGTAGAGAATAATTATTGGAAGAAAAAAAAAAACCCCATCTGATGCTTGCAGCATTGAAAAAAAAAAAAAAAAGGCCAACAATCAACTTTACACTATGTTGTTGAAAAGGCATCACAAGTTTCGTCCAATATAGGACAATCACCAACCTTAGCACACAACAAAATCTTATCTTCTAAGAAAATTGAGTTCTTGAAATAGTATGTCACACAATTAATTCTTCTAGTACACCTTCTATTGCCATTGCAAAAGCAATTATCAGCACAAATAGCCATTGCAAAAGCAAGTATCAACACAAATAGCCCTAGATTCATTTATTCAGTCTTCTAATAGAAACCCAAATGTACTTTGGACTATAGATTTAGATGCTTTTGATCAAATGACAAATTGTTCTTCTATATTTCATAATTACCAACTATGTTTAGGTCAAAATAATGTTAAAATTGCTAATAGAACTCTCTCCATTTTTTCTGAAAAGGAAGATGTAAAAATTAGCAACTCTTTGACCTTAGATTCAGTTAGCCATGTTTTTGAAATTTGCTTATAATCTTCTTACTATTAGTAGTTCTACTAGTCTTAATTGTTTAGCAATTTTTTTTCTCCTTCTCATTATTTATTCTAGGACTTGTGGAGGAAGAAAAAGATTTGGAGTGATCATGAGGATGAAGAAGTCTACCTTTTAGATCAAGATCCTATTTTTTTGAGTCAGATTCAATCAACTCATCATAGCAAAAAGATGCCAGATGACACAATTGTTGAACTTTATATTTGGCATGCTAGGTTAAATTATGTGTCCTTTCCTTCTATGAGAGTTCTATTTCTGCAACTTTTTTTCATCTATTTCCCTAAAGAGTCTTCATTGCTCTATTTGTCAATTGTCAAAAAAAATGTAAAACAAGTTATATTCCATTAATAAAAACAAGTTTTAGGTTACTTTGATTTAGTTCATTCTAATGTTTGGGGTTCATCTCCAATTCCTTACATGGATGGCTACCCTTACTTCATTAACTTTATTAATCATTTTTCTCGTTGTACATGGATTTACTTGAAGAAAACTGGTGAGAAAGTTCCACATACTACAATGGTTTACCATAATATAGTGAAGATTCAATAAGGGAAAAAAATAAAAACTCTTAGAATGGATAATTCTAAGGAATATTTTAGTCACACTGTGTTCTCCTAGAAGATGTTGGGACAGTACATCCATCTTTCTGCCCATAAACTCCTATGCAACAAAGAGTTGTGGAAAGAAACAATAGACTTTTGTTAGAAATAGTTAGAGTACTCTTATTTCGTCATAAGCTACCAAAACATTTTTGGAAGCTATTTTAACTACAACTTATGTCATTAATCAAATGCCATCAAGGGTGTTGGAAATACAAAATCCTGTGTCCATGTTGTGTCTCAAAATCCTACCTTTTCTCTTCTGCCAGAAACCTTAAATTTTTTGTGTCTTATTCATTCAAAGAGTTCAGTCAAGGAAAGCTTGATTATAGAGCTACTTTCATAGTTATTCACTTACTCAAAAGGATTATAAATGTTTTGATCACAAGAGTGGGCGACAATGTGTTACGAAAGATGTCACATTTTTTGAATCATTTTTTAATTCTCAAGAAAATCTTCTTTATAAGAAGAATAGTTGGGCAGAAGAGCATTCCTCAATAGGGTTGTACATTTTGATCTGATCCAATTTGAAATTTTGGATCGGATCGGATCAATACATTTTCGGAACAGATCAAGACTTGATCCAATATGATCTATTTTGATCCAAATGAATTTTTTAAAAAAAAAATCATAACTTTTTTGCTCCAAATATAGCTAACATTAGTTATAAAATAAAAATTAGTATTTTTTTAATAATTTATATAATTCTTTAATTAAAACTAGTCAATTTGTGACAAATAAATGAAAATATTTACATGAGAATATACAAATTAAATTACATGAAAAATACACAAATGGAAATATTTGCTTGAAATTTATTTATTATCTTTACATAAAAAATAGATAATTTTTAATATGAAACTATTAATTTCAAACCTAACATTATATATGAAAGGTAAAGAAAGAGCGAAATTTTTTTTTAAAAAAAAAAGCCAAAACGGATCAAAACAGATCCGATCTGATCAATACCAAAATATTCAAATCAAATCGGATCACAATATGCTCAAATATTCGAATTAAGTTCAGATCGGATCATTGATTTTGAACACCCCAATTTCTCAAAGTCTCTCTTTCTAGAGAATCAAATCCTTTTTCGAATGATCAAGATGTCTTACTTCTACTAATTCTAATTCTTCAGGTACTACACAAGAAGAGACAATCAACGATTCTATTGATTCTAATCCTTTGATGTCATCTACTGCTTCAAGTAAAATCTAAGGATTAGTTGGTTTATCATAGAAAAAAGGGTAGAAATTCTTTAGCCATGGAAATATCCAATCCCAAACCTTACCAAATCAAGTAACCTTGAAGTTCATTTATTAGATTGTCTTGATAACTCTCTTAATTATCTTAACAAATCAATTATTATTCAAAAAACGATTAGAAGATGTACTTAACATCCTTTTTTCAAGTTTGTTGGTATTCTCAATTGTTATCCCCGTATCTTGCTTTTGTATATTTCCTTTTCTTTGTTTTACCTTCTTCTAGGTGTTCAGAGGATGTTGTTGATCCTAAATACCGTGAAGCAATGGACGATAAAATAAAAGCTTTAGGGATAAATGACACTTGGGAATGGATTGATCTGCCCTAGGGAAGAAGACTATTGGACGTAAGGTGGTTTTCATTATTAAGCATAGAGTACATGGGTCTATCGAGAGATAGAAGGTAAGATTAGTGGCAAAAAGTTTTACTCAAAATCAAGGTGTTGACTATGTTGAGACAACGGCTCTAGTAGCAAACTGAATACAATCTAAATTCCTTTATCTATGACAGCTATTTTTTATTGAAAATTGAATCAACTAAATCTAAAAAATATATTTCTTAACGGTAAGTTAAAAGATGACTACATGGATCCTCCTCTAAGATATGAAGTTGTTGGCAAAGTGTGTAAATCTAAAAAGTTCAATGTAAACAAAAAAAGATCTCCTGGAGTATGGTTTGAATATTATCTATAAAAATGAAACCATATAACTATACTCAGTTTCACGTAGAGTATACTCGTTTTATATAGAAGAATAAGAAGAGTTAACAATATTATTATTGATGTTGATGATAGGGTTGCCACAGGAAATTATGCTAGTAAAATTGTGTTAATTTGAAGGCTGAACTAGCTGCTAAGTTTGAAATTAAAAACTTAGATAAATTAGCATATTTCCTTGGGATTGAGGTAGTAAGATCCAAAAATGGAATCTTTATTTGTTAAAAGAAGTGTGCACTTGACCTCTTAAAGAAGATAGGAAAGTTAGGGTGTTGACCTACTTATACTCTGATTGATCTAAGTCATTGATTGAACAAGTTTGATGGTGAACTGTTTGAAGCTTTTAGGAAGTACCAATGTTTAGTTCGGAAACTTTTGTATCTTTTTCTAACAAAAGACAAGATATATCATATCCGGTCAATGTAAAGAGCCAATTCATGTATAAGGCTAGAGTTCCTTATTACCATGCTATTGAATAGGATCTTAGATATCTAAAAGCTTGTCTAGAAAAAGGATTTAGTAACTATGGGCAGCAAAAAATCGAAGCTTATATGGATGCTAATTGGCAGGTTTAATTGAGAATAGAAGACCAACTACTAAATACTGTACTTTGGTTGGGGGAAATTTGGTCTTGTGGAGAAGTAAAAAAGCAATCTATGCACATTCCAATGTAGAGGCATAATATAGAGTTATGTATTAAGGTGTTGAAAAACCATTAATACTTTATTGTGACCATAAAGCAACTACTACTATTGCAAATAACTACTACAACATGACAAGACCAAGCACATTAAGTTGGATAGGTATTTCATTTTTGAGAGACTTATATTTGGAGAATTGTGTTTGCCATATGATTAGTTACCAATTTGTTGATATATTTACAAAGAGTCTATCTGAGATAGGTTTCAAGAGTTCCGAGGCAAGCTCTGCATGATTGATATCTTTCATTAACTTGAGTGGGATTGTAGTACATTAAGGGTGTGATTATTTAATATCCTTTAATAAGGGTATTATAATGTCTACAACTCCTATAAGTTATTTAAAGATGAGATAGGATCATAGAATAAGGATTTTCTTTCAACCACTAAGAACATCTCTCTCACTACAAAAAAATTGGCCTTTAGTAACAAGTTAAAGTGGTCACTAAATATATAATAGTCGTCACAAATGAAATTTAGTGACCAAAATCCCGTGGTCACATGGTGGTTTGCAAAGCTTGGTTAGTAACACTCGTTGGTTACATGATAGTCACTAATTGGTACTAGCTGATGACCAAAAAAAGTGGTCACGCTCTTAATGATGACATAAAGTGGTCACCAAAACATAACATTTTCGGTCACTGATAATACATGTTGCTCACAAAAAAATAGTGCTTAGTAACCACTTTTGGTCACCACATATGGTGGTCAAAAAATGTAAAAAAGTCAACACCATTTGTGACCACTTAAAATCATCAGCAAATTGTGAACAAATAACAATAATTAGTTACGAAATATTGTTGTCACGTACTGTCATATAGACAACCATTAGCGACCACATTATTTTCTCACCAATTTGCCATTAAATTTATTATTTGGGATTAATTGTACATAAAGTATTGAACAATAGATAAAAAATCATAAGCATCCAAAGTTAAAGCACCAAAACAAAAACAACATTTCTTATCCTACAAAAGTACACAACTAAAGTTTCCAAGCTATCCATTTATCTAAGGCACATTATACAGCCACTATCTCCTTTTCCTCAAAACTCTTAGAGCTTTAGCTGCAACAATCAATGGAAATTCAATCCCCCCAAGCTATCCATTTATCTAAGGCACCATATACAACCTCTTTTTCATTTGGAAGTCTGGAAATTTGCAAAGTGAAAGATTTTCCTTAAACAACACAATGTGATGAGAAAGCCAAGTAATCCAATAAAGCCACTATATATGTGAAGAAATTATCTAATTAAAACACCATCAAAAGCATTCATCCTTTAGTTGTCAAAACTAGAGAATGGACTCTTTAGGAGAAAACAAGACATACATGTGACAATAACACATTGACTACTAATCAAGAAAACAAAACATACGTTGCGAACAAGATTTAGTGCTTTCTGTCCAGACCTAGAAGAATCTCTCCTGCCACAAGTGGTGTTCTTTCATTCCGTTTTTCTTAATCACCATTCCAGACTTCCTGTTAAAGAAGATAGAAAGATATAGAACTTCAATTAATTATTGAAAAAGAAAACAAAACATACGTTGCGAACAACGGTTTAGAAAAAACTAGGAAAAAAACTAGAAAAAAAGCCAAAAATTCAATCTTCATCTACACCAATTCATTTTAGTCCATCATAACAATCTAGAAACAATTCAATTCAGTCCAGAAAACACAAAAAAAAAATAGTCCATAAACATTTCAGAAAAAACCAGGAAAAAAAATAGAAAAAACCAAAAATTCAGTCTTCATCTATGCCAATTCATTTCAGTCCATCAAAATAGTCCAAAAGCAATTCAATTCAGTCCAATTCAATCCAGAAAAAACAGAAAAAAAAGGGTCTAGAAACAGTTCAACAAAACAATTCAGGAAAAAAACTAGAAAAAACCAGAAAAAAAACCAAAAATTCAGTCTTAATTTACGCCAATTCATTCAGTCCATCAAAACAGTCCAGAAACAATTCAATTCAGTTCAATTCAGTCCAGAAAAAAAAAGTCCAGAAACAGTTCAGCAAACAATTCAGAAAAAACCATGAAATAACCTAGAAAAAACAGAAGAAAAAAAACCAAAATTCATTATCTATCATGTGTCATATAGAATCGAAAAGAACCCTTTGAACACCAACCAAAACTATCATACTCTATGCGAACAGTCCAAATAGCATCCACTCTGTGTTGTGGAAGATGAGTCACTACAAACATTCCATAAAAACATCAATGAAAATCAAATAAGTAAGCACTTAAGCAAAAACACAAACAATCAAGTTAGTATTGAATAGAAAACTTTTATTCCAAGCTGGTAACAGCCATTTTTTAGTTCTTGCTTTAGTTTGCCAATCTATGTTTATTATTCAGTTCTTGGTAAAATTTTATCCACAACATCCACTAGTAGGCTTCTGTATAATGGCATTGCAGTCATGAGTAGACACATGCTAATGAAAGCAGCCAACCAATACACGCCTAAGTACCTAATGATGTCAACCTAAATCACACACTTTATCTTCCCATCCAACCAGTGACAAAGTTCCACACTAACAGAAATTTTGGATTATCAAACTTGGGTCAGTATCTCTCAATTGTTGTAGTATTGCTCATTACTTTTGTTCTCTTCCATCAACATGCATAATTACACTATTATCTTTCAAATTTTGCATTATTGCCTCCTTATTTTTGTACTCTGTCCTCGAAAGGCAGTTTGTTGGCATTAAAGATTTAGTTTGAGTAATCGAATGCTATTCCACAGGATATTTCACATACATTAATCCTATATTATTTTCCTCTCCACATAAAAAAAAAAAAAAGCATACACATTTTACTAATGTAACTATGCGGTGCTTTTAGAAACACAAGACTTCATTCCTTCTCAACCATAATAATGGCAACAAACTTGCAATCGAGCTTCCACATTATAGCATCTTAAGAAAAGAAGTTACGTACCCAGTAGAACTCAGTAACTCAACAAAAATAAATTAGATGCATGATTGAACTAGGAAACACTCACAGTGATTGGAACTCCCCAAGTCCCCAATGATTGCTCACAACAACTTCACATTCACTTTGTGCCATCTTGAAAGCTAAATGCCTCACATACTGTTGAACATGTCAATTTGATAATGAAAAATCTCACATTAAAAAAATAACAAGGAGAAGAGAGTATGATGTAAAAGAAAGATGACAAAAGGCAAATAGTTCAAAAGGAAGAGTGAAAAAGCTTACTGAAGAATTAGAATTACTTGTCAAGCTAGGCATCACTATCACAATAGGATTTTGGGTATCACCAAGAATTCCACCATTTACTTGAATGGCTGGACTTACACCTTTACCCAGAAAAAACATATGTAAGGAAACTTTTCGTCCTAAAGAATGCAACTACCACCAAGGAAACTAGTAACAAAAGAAAAAGAGAGAAACGTTCTTTTCAATCAAAGTTACACACTCACTCATTCAAAGCACTTCTCGGATAATTTATCAAGACCATACAGAAATGGTGGTTTAAAACTTTTAATGGAAATCAAAGTTACAAAGAAAAATAGAAAATGCTAACAATATGATTCCTACAAAAGCATTAATATTCAGAATACCTTCATTAGATGGAAGTCTACTTCAAAGATACCTCAATAGGGTTGGTGTAGGTCCATGTACCAATGAGCTGAACAAGCACAAAGATTAGCTTACTTGATGAAGGCATGAATAATAAATTGCTTACTTGCACACAAACACACACATACACATGCAGACTCTGAGGTACTTCTTACAAGGGAGATAAGAAAGACGAATTAGTAACAAGTTTCTACCTTGAAGGCGTCCAAGAATGGCATAGCTACCAAAATCTCCAATCAGTGAGCTCAACAAATCGTTTGGCTTACTAGTTCTACTCACTCTCACAAATTCCTGAGCACCTGCCAGATTTGGTGGGCAAAATGTATCTTAACGAAGACATCTAAATCAAGAGACAGAATAGCAACCAAACAGGGCTATGTGAAAGCAAGTTCCATATAAAAAACCAACCTTTAAATTTAAAACTTCAAAGTTTTCTACTACAAAATATTTTCAAGATGAAATTAGATTTCCAACAATTTAGACTCACCAATTGAGAACCATCCATATAGTAAGCAAGGGTATCAAAGTGTAAGCTACCAAAGAAACTAAAAATGCCAAGCTTTAGCCGGGGCAACAACATGGCCATGAAATTCAGAAGCTGGAAATCTTGAATTTCATGGGGGAGAGTGGCGGAGATCGAAGGAAGCCCCGACATCAAAATTCAGAAAAAGTCCAAAAAAAATCCAGAAAAAACCCAAACAAATTCTGTAATTTGGGAAAATCCTTTATAACCAAGGAAAATCCACTTCAATCGGAGCTCAAAGATATTTGTGAGGGCTTGGAAAAGGAAGTTAATCAGTGGGAATCGGAAAAAGCAAGTAGAAATTCAGGCCGCGGCTACTTTAGAAATTTCAAAAAAATTCAAGAAAAAAAATCCCACAAACTGATTCAAAACTTAAACCCATGAATAATGGAGGTTTCCTTAGTTTGTACAAAAGATTAAATCATCGAAAATTCATAGAAGAAGGCCGCAAATTCAGAAAAACCGATGCTTCAGAATTTCAGAAATGTAGCTTCGGATTTACTAAAAAACAAGCACAAAGGAGGTTGTAGATCATCAAATACCTCTTTCAGTATAACAAACAAGAATCCAAGCCACTATATGCAGCTTCAATCTTCGAAAATCAGCAACAATCGACCGGTTCAAGACTCGGATCTTCAAACAGAAAATCTGAAGTACCCATTTTTGGGCTTGGCTTGAATGAATCAAAGATTCAATATTTGTCCCCAAATCGACGACGGAATAATGGAATACCAGATTTGTATACAAAGACATCTGGAATTGAAAGTCACAATTTTAGATTTGGAGGAAGGAAGGAAGGAATGAAGAAATGGACGGTGAGAGGGTTTTGAATGAGTAGAGCTCAGTTGAAAATGGCAAAAGGAATTGAAATTTTGTTAAGTGTGGCAAAGGCAATAAACGTTTTCAAACTATTGGAGGGCGTCTTTTATTTTTTACTCCACTTTTGTCTTTAAAACAATTTTATTTTCTTTTTTTTAAAAAAAACATTCAAACTTTTTATTCAATTATTTATAATAAAAAATTTACCTTTTTTAACCAATAATCAATCTCTCACTTTACAATAAATACTATATTGGTTTTAAAAAAATTTAACTTGAATTTTTTAAAATTTTAAATTTTAAAACGCTAATTAGCTATTAAATAGTTAAAGTGAAATCACTTTACAATAATTCAGAAAAAAAATAATATTTAAATTTTCATGTTGAAATTAAAAAATTATGTATATTATATATTTCAATTTATATAGATTATATATTATTTAGTTAAAAAATAAACAAATAGATGAATAATTAACATGTGTGTGTCACTATGTGTGCATAAAACTATGTACATATATGCACTAAACTACTTATGTTATGTAATAATTACTTTTATTATACCTATAGTATTTACTAACTACTATATATATGTATTAACTTCTAACTATATATATATATATATATACTCCTCTGTCTAAAAAAAAAAAAATCAATTTCCAGACAAGTTTTTGTCTCAAAAAAAAAGAGAAGAGTCCAGTTTTAAAAGTCAAAGATATATTTCAACAAAATTTTCAAAATGCCCTTAATGAGATAAAATATATTAAAATTGTGTCTTGATATAGAATACCCTTAATGAGGAAATTAGTGGTATAAAATGAGATGTACCAAAAAAGAGTCTAGTTTCAAAAGCCAAAGCTAATTTTTTAACAAAATTTTTAAAATACCCTTAATGAGATAAAATACATTAAAGAGTATATTGATATACAATACCTTTAATGAGGAAATTAGTGGTATAAAATTAGTTGTACCTCTATTTGGTTGACCATAAATAAAAAGTTGTATATTGGTGAAACCAAACTCTTTTTTTTTTTTTTTTTTGAGACAAAGGAAGTATAAATGTATTTTACTACTTTTATTATACATTGTACGTCTAACTATATATGTACATGTATTAACCACTACTTATGTTATAATATTATATTAGTGACTGTAACTAGTTTGGAACTATATATTTTTTATTCCTAATTTTCTTATAAAGAAATATAGTTCGTAATAAATGTCAAAACTTTTGATTACCATTAATCGATAGTGTGTTTTAATACTAACAAAACTTATGTGTGCAAATTCATAAATTTCAAGGCATTCTAGTATAATTATTTTAAATTAAGAACCATAACATAAATAAGCTAATGAATCTCAACCCAATAAAGAATATACTTAGTTCAATTGTTATTCTTAACCAAAGAAACTAATTAGTACTAATCAATGTTGTATTTGAATACTAAAAAGAATGTGTGATTAAAGTACAATTATACGGACAAATAAAATGTTAGGGTGTCCTAGTATAATTATTAGAAATTAAGAGTAATAATATAAGTAAGCTAAATTTGGCATAAGGAATAATATGTTTAGTCCAATAATTATTCTTGGCCAAAGAACTTCAATCATAATTATTGAGTGTATCTAAAAAGACTCTATGCTTCAAGTAAAATAATATATTTAAATTCATATGTATTAGGGTGTCTTAGTGTAATTAAAAAAAAATTAAGAGGCATAAATTTAAAAAGTTAAGTTTGGCCCAATGGATAAATTATATAATCCAATCATTATTTTTAGCCCAATAAGTCCAACCATTATATAAGTTGTGGGCAATCAATGTGAGCCAAAATATTTTATTTCATCAAATCCCTACTTATATGGCCCAATACATATCTTGTTATTAAAATTTATAATGTCTAATTTTATCACACACCAAAACAAATATTTTATATATCTATATTTAATAATATTATACACTAAAATTTTATATATAGAGATATGAATAAAAAGATTATAAGTATTTTTATTTTTGTTCCAAATATTTTCTTAATTAGATATGCTTTTAAACTAGAAAATTCAATTTTATAATACACCAAAAATTCAAATTTATGTATTTGAATTAATGATATTTCACATATATTCAGATTTCCCACATCTTAGGATGACAAATCATGAGCTTTAAATAATGTAGGCAAATTCAGATATATTAGGGTGTATTTGTGCAATTATTAGAAATTAAGAGCCATAATTAAAAAAGTTAAGTTTGGCCCAATGAATAAATTACATAGCCCAATTATTATCTTTAGCCAAACAATTCTAATCATTATATGAGTGGTGGCAATCAAAGAAGGCTTCAGAATTTTTGTTTGTATAAAATTATGTGGACAAATTCATAAGTATTATGTGTCTCAGTACAATTATTAAAAATTAAGAGCCATAATACAAATTAGCTAACTTCGGTCTACTGAATAAATTGTTTAACCCAATCATAATTCTTGGTCAAAGAAAGCTATTAATCAATAATGTATTTTAATGCAAAATGATTATGTGCTTTAAGTAAAATTATATAGCAAATGTATAAATATTAGGGTGTCAACATACAATTAATGAAAATTAAGTGTCATAATATAAATTAGTTAAGTTCGACCCAATAAAAAAATTGTTTAGCCCAAATTTTATTTCTTATAATATAAGCCCAATTAATATAAAGTTAGGCCCAATCATACTAATTTGTTAGTCCAATCATAGGTTTATTTGTTAGCCCAATTAATTTGTAAGCCAAATCAACGCAAGCCCAATGATAGGTCCATTGTTAGTCAAATCATAACATTTTAGTGACTACAAAATATTGTCACTAAAAGTCATAAATTTAGTGACGATTTTTTTGGTCATCAAAACACATTTTGTAACTTTTTCGTCACAAATGGAACTATCGTCACCAATACTGGTCATTAAATGCAGTCAACTTTTGGTTGTCTTTTTCACACTACAACAATTAGTGACCACATGGTGACCACTTTTTCTTTCTCGTCATTAAAGAATATCATTTAGTGACCACTTTTTCGTATGGTCAATAATGAATACATTTGTGACCAACTTTTTGTAACTACATTTTTCTCGTTGCTAAAGGCTACTTTTGGTGACAAAAAATGTTGTTGTCACCTCTTTTTTGGTCACTAAAGACCAATTTTCTTATAGTGTCTTTTCGTTTCTTTCTCTTTCCATTTTTCCTTTAATTTAACATAGTTCATGATCTCTTCAATAGTATTAGATAAATTTCCAATAGGCCAATCGAATTTTTAAAACAAATAAAGAATGTATATTTTATTTTGATATCTATCAAGAGTTTTGGTTTATTTACATAAAAAAAAAATTAAACTATTGATTAAGTAAATAGACTTCAATATTCAAAACATTTTAAGCAAAAAAAAATCTACATTTTGTTATGAAATACATGAATGGATATTTATTATATTTATCCCTATCTAATAGTTGTTCATATCCCTATCCAATGTATATTTATTTCTATCTAATGAATATACTTATCTCTATCTAGTGTAGGTACTTATCCCTATATAATGTAAATATTTATCCCTATCTCATGTATGTATTTATCCAAATATATTGATAGGTGAATTATTGTTCTCCTATAAATAGGAGCATAGTTTGGTCATTAAAGTGTGGTAAAGTGTGGTGAAGAGTGGTGAAGAAAAGTGAAATAAGAATTTCTCTAATTTTCCTACTATCTCTAGTGTCTTTCTGCTTTCTCTATTATTTACTTTCTCTCCATTTTGTTCTATTATATACTTATGGCACAATATTCTACAACACATTTGTATATTTCTTGTCTTTATCGCTAACTCTCAAACCTTTATCAATTCATGCCACTCAATTAATTTGAATTATATTCCCCTACATGATATCAAATAAGAAAGGTACCAAAGTTGCATATATGATAACAAATCAACCAATGTCAGATGAACATCCATTTTTATCCACTTTTAATTACCAAATGCATAAAATGCCTCACATTTATAATTTTCATAGAAAGCAAAATTTATGTACATGAACTTAAAATGTTTAGTGATTAAAATATATCCAAGGTTGTTGATGCCATAAATTTGCCCTCTAAAACAAACTACATACTTAACAAAGCAAGAAGAGCTACATGAAACTAAGAGTGATTATTTTGTGAAATTTTTATGTCAAAAAGAGTGATTTACTATATGATCAATTAATTAGCTTTCACTGGATTTTTTTGTACGTTTGCTTTGTTGGTATCTAATTACTGAAATTGATTGTTTTAGTAAGATAACTAATTCTAACGGGTACATTTATGTATGTTGAAGTTAATAAAAAAAATTTCTTTACACAAATAAACTATCACTCTTATTATTAGCAGCAAAACCAAAAAAATAAACCCTCACATATAGTATCGAAAGCAAAAGCATCACCATAATTAACATGAATTTTTCCTACACATTACAAGAGTCTATGACTTGTTATGTGCCTACGTCTTTTATATATGTTGTTATACATCTAATAAGTGTTGAGACAAGATTTATGCACACATATGTTTTTTATAGAACTTAGTCCCCTCAAGTATAATATTACCTTGTGGATTCTAAGGAGGCATTAGAAGAAAAATGGGTTTTAGAGACGACAAGATTTTCGTCACTAAAAAGCGTTTTTTCATCACCAACAACATTTAGTGATGAAAAAGTGGTTCGTCACTAATGCTCCATTACTAAAGGTTTTTGGTAACAAAAAAGGAAAGTCGTCACTAAATGGTTAGATTTAGTAACGAAATGAGTGCGTCTCCAAAATTAGTGACGAGAAAATGTCGTCACCAAAGGCTAGGAAATTTTGTCCACTAAAAATTAAGAGTCGTCATTAATTTCAACTGGCTAGTGATGAAATTTAGTGATGACAGAATCTCATCTTTAGAAGTATGACAGTCAATGGCACTTAGTGATTACTTTTTGTGACAAAAAAGGTTGTCAAGAAAAGATATCTTGGTGAACGCTGTTTGTAACGAGTTGGTAATGACTCCCTATGGTCACCAATTGGTCCATTCATTGGTGATGAGAAAAGTTCATAAACAAAGGCCCCTTGTCCAATGCAATTAGTGATGAAAAAAAATAGTCACTACATAATGTGAATAGTGACAACTTTTAACCAAAATACTATCGTGTTTTTTTTTTTTTGATGTCTTGTCACCATTAACATCACTGTATTGATCATAATACTATTCATCCTTCTAATAAATACATCATCTAAGTAAAAAATATAATAAAAGAAATCACACTAATCATTGAACACCCAAAATATTGAAATGAAAGAAACAAAAGTTAAATTTCATTAATTCAAAGGACAACACCTTAATTTTCCACAAAACATGAAGAATAATGTATGAACATCCTAGTTGTAGTGTGATAATACAATATTATCCAAATACTTTACACCCCAGAAAATAAAAGTCAACAATACCCTATTCCCATGCCATATCAGAAATTCTCTCAATTAAAGATACACTTGTATTGCCCTTTGGGGCTAGCCAAGTTAGTATAGCAGCGAGCGCGGAACCGTAAGGTCATGAGTTCAAATCCCCTTGTCAACACTTTCTCGGTCGAGCCCGTCGTACAGGGCTTGCCCAGTGTGGTTTACATCTCTTGTGTAGTTTGCGGGCTATTACACAGGGACGGAGTTTACTCAGTGCGCACCCTTGTAATGGCTACGGGTTCCTTAATCAACAAAAGATACCCCTGTATTCTTATATGTATCTATCAATCAAGAAAATCATTAAAGATAGATTCTCTTCGTTACTACACATGTTATATAGGTAATATTCTTATCCTATTCGATTTCAAAGTTTTTGCACATTGATCATGTGTTACCTTATTCAAGACTAAATCCTAATTTCCATTTCCAAGTTCTTTAAGATTTCTTCTTCAATTTAATTGTTGGCCAAACAATTAAAAGCATTAAAAACATGTAAAGCAAACAATTCATCAATTAATCAACAAAAAATAGAAGAACGGATTTATAAATTAAAGGGAAAATCATAATTTTAATCTCCAATATTTTATCCAATATCAATTTTAGTCCCCAATAATTTAAATCCGATGCATTTACTTTTCAAATTTGTACACTTTTATGTATTTGATACAATAGCTGACTACCAAGGTGGGGAGTTTTAGAATTTGGCACAAAAATGTGATGTGACAATTAATCAATCTCATATTTCAAATTTTTTAATTCACAAATTTTGAAAGTTACTTCTTTATAATTTTTCATTCCAGACCCTCATCCTTTAATTAATTTACATAAAAAAAATTAATGCTTAAAATTTGATACAGGTTGGGAATGAAAAATGTAAAAAAAAAAAAAAACTAAATTTATGAATTAAAATTTTTTGATAAAGAGAATGTCTAATGATCACGTGACGCTCATGTGACAAGTTCTGTAATTGCTTACCTTAATAGCCATCAATTACATCAAATGTATCAAAGTATAACATTTTGAAAATTAAATGTATCAAATTTAAAACATTAATGACTAAGAGTGATATTGGGCAAAATATTCGAAATTAAAACTGATTTATTAAACTGAGGTTTGATTATAATCCTAGAAAAATAATTTACGCTAATGTTATAAGTAATGAATCCGTAATAAAAAGGTATATCAGACATCAAATTGAAGAAAGACTCAAGAAGAAATTCAGCAATCTTCCCTCTGCTCTAGAGTTTTCTTGCACCCAAATTTCAAAACCCTTGCTTATGTCTCCTTTAATTATTCCCAGAGACTATAAAAGATGAATTCCAATACAAAAGTAAAAAGGAAAAAGGAAAATTCTAAATTTCTTGCTTGTATTCAGCAACCCAAATTCCGGTGTCCCAACCCCTAATTTTCTACCAAAAACACAACATGTGTACAGGTTTGGCATGGTGATCCCAACCTCCATGCCAATTCTTGATCATCAACTTGCATCTTTTTTTCATAAATTGATAGAATTCTAGAATTAAACTCAATTTTTTATTATATTTATGATTTGGTAATTATACCTATTGAATTTTTGTTTTGATAGTTGTTTCTTGTTGAAAATTGAATAGTCAAATTTCAATGCATTTTGAATTTTGATTAGTCCCATAAATAGAAATATTATCAAGTACATAGAAAAAGTTTCTGTTCTGCAAAATTGCAACTCTTTTATTTGCTTAATGAAAAATTCACACGGCCAAGTTTTTATCTTTTTAGTGCCCTGATCATTATGATTGTTATTGACCAAAGTACTTGGTCCTTTAATGTTGATTTGATTTTTGAACGTTGGAATTGAAGCATACAACTTTGCTATTTTGTTTCTTGTTTTCCCAATTTTGTTATCATGATTGTTGCATATCTGTCCTCTTCTAATTTTCGATGATCAAGGCTTTGCTATTTTATTTAATAATCCATTTTGTTCTTTCAATCAATGGCTCATGGCTTTCTTTGTGGCCGACTTCTAACTTATTTTGATTTTAGTATTGTTTTGTTCCCAACATTTTATACCAAAGTTTTAATTGGCATTTGGCAATTATAACGAATTGAAATATTATTTGTTTCATACCAAAAAAATGAAAAATAAACAAGATTATGATTTTTTTGATAATTCAAATAAAAATGCATTTTAAAGCTTTTGATTTATTAGCTTACATTAAAAAAATTAGCAGAGGATGCTAATAAATATGCTAGATGTAATGATAGTCTAGTGTTGCTATAAATCCACTACACTATTAATATTTTTGTGTTTGAAAAAATTTTTACTGTCACAAATGCAAATTAGGTGGGGATATTTTAGCCAAAACATATCAAGGTATTGATAAAGTCCAACAATGTAATGTATTCACGTTGAAAAGAAAATTTAAATTGTGCAATGGAGAAAAGATTGGTACCATTGAGTCTTATATTTCTTGATTGAATGAGATAAAAAATGATATGCAACTAAATAGGCATCACAAGGATTTGTCATCCTTATTTGTAGGGGTGGCAATTTGCGACACGACACGAAAACATGACACAAATCTAACACGTAATTAGCAGGTACAGGTCCATTCTTTAACAAGTTCGGGTCGAAATCAGGTCGAACACGAATAACACGCAAAATAAATGGGTCGTGTTCAGGTCGACCTGTTCAACCCATGGGTCGACATGTTAACATGTTTAACTTATATATAATAATACTATTTGTTTGTTAATTATCAATGTGTTTGTTGTAGCATAGTGGTAAGTGTCTTGACCACTTACCTTGGAGACTAGGGTTCAATTCCTTGTAATAGAATTTTTTAACTTTTCTTTGGGATTTTCATATCTCACATTGAATTTGGAGAAAGGAATGAGGGCAAAACACAATTATAAATAGGGGAGGGGAGAGTTGTTAGTAGATTGTTTAAATGAAGAGGCTATGATTATTTGTGGCCTTTTGAATAATTAGTTTAAAATTATTTATTTATTATTAATTTAAAATTAATTTATTATTTTTTAAAAAAAATTGTAATAATTTAAAGTTTATTTATTATTTTAAAAAAAATTTCATGTTAAATAGGTCTTTTTGTGTCGTGTTATCCAAAAAATAAATAGGTCGTGTTCAGATTACGTTTTTTGACACGAACAAGTTCGCTGGTCGTGTTCGGGTCCTTGTAAAATCTGTAATACCCGTGTCAAAACACGACCCGCGAACCCGAAACACGACTTGATTGCCACCCCTACTTATTTGTTGACGAGTTGCAAGAATCATTACTTTTTCATAAACAAAGAGTCAATGGCAAGTTGGACAAATCACTTTAAAAGGAGCCTATAGAAAAGGCATTGTAAACCTGCATTTTTAGACTATTAAGCAAAGAGGAGTGGAAATTCTTCTAGTACTATTACTTTTAATGATTATAGTCAAAATTTCAGAGGAGTGGACGTGTAGGAGATAATTTTGGTGGTCATAATCGAAGTAACAATTTTTCTCAAGAAAGAGATCATTTTAATAATTTTAATAATAATCAGCAAATGAAACCTGAATGTTTAATTGTGGTAATTAGGCCATATCAAAAGAATTGCTGGAATAATAAATTTGAAAATAAAGAGGTCAATGCCAATGTTATTGAAGATTTTGGTAAAAAGTGTGAAACAATTTTATTTTGTGTTGATATTTCTAAAGAATCTAAAAATAATATATGGTATGTTGATTATGGATGTAGTAACATGACTTGAAAGAAAGAATTTTTTTATTAATTTGAATGAGACCTTTAAATCCATTGTTCGATTTGATAATAATTAATCATGAAATGCTTGTATGTGGTAAAGGAGATATTCCTATCATTTTGAAAAATGGCACTATAAGTGCTATTACTGATGTATATTATGTGCCTAATTCATGTGAAAATTTATTGAGTTTTGATCAATTTCAAGGGAAAGATTGTGAACTGCATTTGCACTATCACTGATGATTATTTGGATTTGATTACAAAAGTGAACATGACTAATAGTAGATTGTTCTCTATTATTTTGAATTGTGGTGGTTCAACTTATTTTAATTCTTTTGAAGTTTATAATGTTTGGTTGTGGTATATGAGATTTGAGCACTTTCATTTTCATGGTTTACAATTTTTAGCCAAATATAAGATTGTTTTGGGCTGCCTTTAATTAATTCTTATCATAGACAGTGTGAATTTTGTATTTTGGGCAAAAAACACAATGACTCATTTCCAAAAGGTATGGTTTGGAGCATAAAAGAATCTTTACAACTCATTCACTCTTATCTATGTACAATGGATATTCTTTCTAATGAAGGTAATAAGCATTTTATCACTTTCAATGATGATTTTAGCAAAAAAGTTTGGACTCATTTTTCAATTTGAAACTTGTGACACTTATAAAAGTTTTAAATTATATATTGAGAAATGATAAGACTCATAATGTTTATATTTATTGGTCATATTTCCCTCAATTTTGGGTTAATTCTATGTTGAATTTAATTGGTTTGCTTATATTCTTGTTTTAGATGTTAAAAATGAAGATTTGGAAAAATGGGATGTGAAACAATGGTTTCGAATTGAACTTGTGAAGATTGGGAGTAGAAGACTTGATCCTGCAAGACGTGGGCACGTTAATTGGATTAGAACCCTGACCAGAAGACTTCCTTGTGTAAGGTGCGGGCACGCCTTACCAAGTTGTGAGCTTGGCGAATTTTAGCTAAAAAAGGAAGTTTATGGGTGATTGATTATAAGAAGGAAAGAATGTTTGATGGCAGCAAAATTAAGAAGCCTAGACCTCTATTTTTTTTTTATCTTTCCTTTTTTTATTAGAATTTGATTTTTAGAAATCCTTTTAAAATTGATATTTTTACCATATTTTGAGGGATTCACTCCTATATTTTAGGAGTTGTCTTTCATATAAAAACCCTAAAGGCGCCATACTCATCGTCAACATCATAAAACGCATCCATCAGTCACACATATTTTCTTATCTTAGGGTTAGGTTTTCCAATAAATTAAAGGAGCTATGTTTTCCACTGTGAGTGGCAAATACTATTTTTCTGATTCAAGGGATATTTTGATTTCAATTGCTATCCTTGTGAGGTTTTTTTTGCTCAATTTATATTTCTTACTTTTAATTAAAGTATTTATTTGTTCTTGATTTTGTTTTCTATGAATGAGTGGTGTTTGTTAATCTAACAAATTAATTTATCATCTTTTATTCTATTACAATCTATGAGTTCAGTGATATGTAATTATCATGAATGAGTGGTACAAATAGCAGTTAGGTTAATTATATTTATTAATCAAAATATGCATGTTTATCCTAGGGGAATCAATGGGACAAGATTAACTAATTGCTGCTATTTTGGTTATTTATTCTTGGTTTAATTATTTTCATGAATTTTAATGCTATCATTAATTTGATATGGAGCTCTATCGTATTCAATCAATTAATGATAAGTTTTAATTCAGATGATGGGTTCAGTCAATTTGTAGGATGAATATTGATAACTTTTGATCAATGATGCAATTAAATGAAATTGTACCCTTAGATCAGAAGTTCGGTAATATAAGTTTTCTTCTTTATTTTTTCCTATTTAATTATTTGTGTTAGTTATTGCTAGAATTTAGTTAATTAGTTACTCATTCCAACATCTCCCAATTTTACTTTTTCTTATTTTAAATTTAGAAACAATATTTTTAGTTCCTTGAGATATATTCTGGTCCACTATCACTACAAAATTAATTTGTAGTCATTGAAGTGTCAATGATTAATTTTGACTGTTTCAACAAACACGTTAAGAGACAAAGTGGTTACTACATCAAAACTTAAAGAACTATTAGAGGCACAGAACAAATAGTATGTGATAACTTTCAGATACAATATAGAATCACACATCAATTGACAGTAAGGCATAACCCTCAGTAGAATGGCATAATAAAAAAGAAAAAGAGAACTACAATGGATATGATGTAGTCAATGATAATTGTCAAACATTTACCCCGAACTCAATGGTTTTTTAATATAAGCAGTTTTATGTGCTATTTATGTGTTGAACATGTGTCTTACTTGATATGATGGTGGAAAAACCCTTTATGAAGTTTAGTCGAATAAAAAGCCAAATATTTCTCATTTTAGAGTATTTGGTTGTTTAGCATATTGCATATGTTTCAAATGTTTTCAACAAGAAATTTAAAGACAAGGCAAAGAAGTGTATTTCATTTATATAATTTTAAAACCCAAAAATGTAAGTTGTTCAATCCAGTGATTTACAAAACCATTTTTAGTACAGATGTCAATTTTGATAAGTAATATGCCTAGAACTAGTCAGAAAATGAGTTAATACGGCAATTAGTCGTCTGCTATAACTCTTATATTTTGATGATAGTGATGATAATAAGATTAGTTAAGTAAAAGTACTTGAACAGCAATAGGTCCCTACTTAACCTACTCCTACTCAATCTGGTTGCTCACAGAGGTAAAGGCATCCACCAGTTCTTTTGTAGGATTACGTTGTTAATAATCACTTTCAAAATTTGTCTAATGAAAATGTTGGTAATTTTGCTCTTTTTGCACATATGACCTTGTTACTTTAAAAAATATTGTTCCTGAGGATTACCGCAAAAAAAGTAATGGTTGAAAAAATTCATGCTATTAAAAAAAATGATACTTGAAAGCTCACAAATTCTCTAAGTGGCAATAAATCCATTGGTGTCAAATGGGTTTACAAGATGAAATAAATGTTTGATGGAGAAATAGATAGATTCAAGGCACACTTGACGGTTGGTTGCTAAAGCTTGCAAACAAAAACCCGACAATAATTATTTTTAAATATTTGCGCCCTATCTCCTTAACTGTCCAAAATAGTTGGAAATACATTAAATGGATGTAAAGTCTGCATTTTTAAATGGAATACTTGACAAAGAAATGTACGTTAAGTAACTTGCAGGATTTGTGAAGAAAGATTAAGAAAATACAGTGCACTAAGTTAAAAGAACTCTTTGTGGCATGAAACAACCTCAAAGAGCTTTGTATACCTATTAACTCTTTCTTTGTTAACAGTAGTTTCCAACATTGTCCTTTTGTTCATGCTTTATATGTAAAATTTTATACTCTTAATGCGATTGTAATTGTATGTATATGGATGATTGTATATTTATAGAGAATAATCTCAAAATGTTTGCAAAATTCGGAGAGGTTATGATTCGATAATTTGATATGATAGACATAGGCCTAGTATCTTACTTTCTTCATGTTGAGGTTTTGCAAACTAATTAATACATTTTTATATGCTAGAAGAAATATTCAAGAGATATTTTGAAAAAATTCAAGATAGATGGTGTTAAACCAATTTTGACTCCAATTGAAAGACGATTATATTTGGCCATATATGGGACTGGCACTTTTATGAACCCTACTTTAAAATTTTAGTGGAGAGTTTGGAATACTTGATAGCTTTGAGACTTGATATTAATTTCATTATTGGTTTGATTAGTAGGTTTATGGAAAATCTGCGCCAATTCCGCTTGTAGGCAGTTAAAAGAATTTTGAAATACATCAAATGTATTCAAAATTATAGAATATTTTATTCAAAAGGTGATGCTGTTGATCCTCTAGAATTTAATAGTAATTGGATTAGAGATACTATAGGAAAAAAAAGTACTTTGGGTTATGTGTTTTTTATTGGTTTGGGTGTTTTTTTTCTTAGAGTTCAAAAAATTAGCTAGCTATTGCATTATCTATAGCATAAATAGAATACATTGCAACAGCTAATAGTACTATTCAAACATTGTGGATTAGAAGAATGCTTGATTTTCTTCAATATAAACAAAATAGAACATCACATGAATTAGTTTGAACACAGTGCAATATTTTTACACCTAGTGAAGGTATTGCCTAGAGTCTCTCTTTGAGAGTGGTATGTTTCTTTTTTCCTAGAAAAGAGAACACTATTCCTAAGAGAAGAACTGTTTTGTCTATCAACAGTCACGAAACCAAACGGGGAAGCCAAATTACGGGAGACCAATTGAGCTAATTAGTGTCATGGAACCGAAGTAGAGAGTTAGTAACCAAGCGATAGCAGCTCTAGTCGGGAAAATATGGGATCTTGAGAGAGCTAAGGAATTTTTGTTTCCTGTCAGAGAGAGGGAGAGGCGGGTGAGAATGACTACTATTCCGACCGCAACTTACTATTTTTAATTAGTTAGAACTTCAAAACTCTTTTCCATGAGCTCTTTGGTTTTCTGGTTATCTTTTGCAGGTCTGATCTTCTGCTGGCCGAGGCTGACGTGATGGATCTGGGGGTTGAACAGAGTTGGGAGCAAGAGATGTTGGGACTAATTCAGAAACTGCAGCTATCTATTATGGAAAAGGGAGCCATGCAGCTTAAGGAGGATGATGTGCAAGTTAGCAAAGAAAATGGTGCAAGAAGCCTACGCGGGAAAATTTTTGGGGACAAAAGGGCAAGTTTCACAAGTTTTACTGGTATGAAAAACACGTTGGAGAACATTTGGCCTATACAAAAATCGTTCATCATCCGAGAGCTGGGACCAAATTATTTTCAATTTGTTTTCACAACATAGGCTGACAGGAATAAAGTTCTAGCAAGAAGAGAATGGACATTTGATAGCCAATACTTGGTGTTACGTGAATGGTCTGAAAATGGACAAATACAGGACCAAGAGTTCAGCCAAGTGGAAATATGGGTTCAATTCTGGAATTTACCCAACCATTGGGTTACATGCGACATTGGTCTTAAGATAGGCAAAATTTTTCCACAACTACTGGATGTGATCATACTGGAAAGAAGGAGTAAGCATGGAAGATATATCAAAGCTCTAGTATCCATTGACTTGGAACAACCTTTACTAAGAGGCAAATAGTCAAGCTAAAAGAGAAATCAAGCTGGGTGAGTTTTAAATATGAATATTTAGCAAACTTTTGTTCATACTGTGGTAGAGTTAGTCATGGAGAAAATGTGTGTGTAAAACGAAGTGCTAATCATAGGAAACAGCACATCAAAGAGGGACAATATGGAGAATGGCTTAGGGCAGGAGTTGGAAAATTTGGAAATTAGGACTAAGGGAGGGTGGAAGCCATGAGAAAGAGATGGAGCCTGAATAGGGAGCTAAAATTGACTCGAGCAAATGTTGTGCATTGTGAGGAAAGAATTGAGGTGCTTAATTCTACGGCTGAAGGGCCAAAGGGTGTGACTGCTGGTGCAGTAGAGTTGAAGTCATTCGAGAAAAACTATAGAAATATAGAGAGAGACAAATGAGTTAAAACGAGGCGACCAACTGTGGGAAGGGGAAGAAAAGACTGAAATTGAAGTTGCTAAGAGTGTCACTAATCAGATGGATGTTGAGTTGATTAATGTCCCTATTCTGCATGTAAGTCCTGTAAAGCCAAAAGTGGCTGATAGAACTAGCAAGCTGCCTTTGATCATTGTGGGAGTCGAAGAAAAGCTGAGTTAGCAAACTAGTCATTGGAGAAGATCAGGAAGGAGGCTAATGTCTAAAGAAAGTGCGCAACAACAACTGAAAGTCAATAGTGTTCATCTTGGAGAAAAAAGAAGCTGGCAATTGATTGATGAGGAAGAAAGCTCACGTAAGGAACATGCAAATCCAAAAAAGAAAAGTGGAGGTACAAGGCCAGAAATTGGGCAAACTTCTGAGGTGAAAGGGACCAGCCTAAGAGGGTCCCAAGAAACTTTATGAAGGGGTGTGTGTGGAATTGTAGAGGGTTGGGTGGAATCTCTACAATTTCCCAACTGAGGGAGACTATAAAATCCCATCACCCGGAAGTGGTTTGCTTGCTAGAAACAAAGCAGCAAACACATTTTGTGAAGAAGGTTGTATGAAGCTGCAATATGATCAAAGATGGAGCTATGTAGAAGTTGAAGGTACTAAAGGAGGTGTGTTAGTGTGCTGGACTGAAAATGTTTTTGTAAAGCAGTTGATTAGCTACAACTTTTGTGTGCAACTACAATGTCAAATGAAGGGAGATCCATTGATGTGGTGGATTATTTTTGTTTATGCTAGTATAGATAGTAGAGTTAGAGAGCAGTAATGGAATTTTTTGGAAAATGAGAGGGACAAGTGGAGAGAATGGTGGATTTTGGGAGGGGATTTTAATGACATAGCATATCCATATGAGAAAAGAGGGGGTAGGCCTAGATCTGAAATTAGTTGCCTACCATTTATGAACTTTATTAGGCGCATGGAAATGGCTGATTTAGGATATGTGTGGTTTTTGTTTACATGGACTAACAATCGACAAGGAGAAGGTTTTGTTGAAGAAAGATTGGATAGAATTTTTGGTACAACTAGATGGAGAATGCATTTTCATCAAGCTAAAGTTTTACATTGTGATAATAAACCTCAAATCATGACATGCTTATGTTAGTCATGGACCCTCAATAGAATAGAGGAAGGAGAAGGTTTATTTTTTATAAAAGATGGGTTAAGAAAGAATGAGTGTAGCATGGAATAAACCACAATGGGGAAACAAGCAATATATAATTAGCTCTAAGATTTCACAATGCCAAGCTGATTTTTAGCAATAGAGTACTACTAATGGAAACAATTCAGCCAACCGAATCATGGGCTCAAAGAACAAATGGAGGTGTTGAGCCATGATGGAGGAACTAGAGATTGGAAGAGATGGAGTGAGTTAAGAAAACAACTTCAGCAGATATACAAAGAGGAAGAAGAATTTTGGCAACAAAGATCTAGAAATCAATGGCTATAAGAAAGGGATAAAAATTCAAAAATTTTCCATGCAACAACCATCCAAAGGAGAAAGGTAAATGCTATTGAGAGATTACAAGCAGTAAATGGAAGAATTTCTGAGTCGAAGGAGGAGCTGCAAAAGGAAATTATGGAATACTATTAAAAGCTTTACACATATGCAATCCAACACACGATACGTGCATTCTTGAAGGCATGCCTAGACCCATTACCAAGGTCATGAACAAGCAGTTGATGAGACCAGTGGAGGAATCTGAAATCAAAAAAGCTCTCTTTCAAATGCACCCCACCAAAGCACTTGGTTCAGATGGTATGACTCCAATTTTTTTCCAAAAATATTGGCATGTGGTTTGATTTGATATTTGCAATGCAGTCAATGATTTCTTCATTCATAGTAAAATGTTGAGGAAAATAAATCACACACTGATTACATTAATACCTAAAGTCCAAATGCCTATGTTCATTTCACAATATAGGCCAATTAGTTTATGTAATGTGGTTTATAAAATTATTTCCAAAATTTTGGCTGAACAACTCAAACTTTATGTTCATTAGTGTATTAGCCCGAATCAATTAGCTTTCATTTCGGAGAGACAAATACTTGATAATGTGGTCATAGCTCATGAATGTATACATACTTTAAATT
The DNA here is from genome assembly GCA_020080225.1 of Gynochthodes officinalis. Classification (NCBI taxonomy): domain Eukaryota; kingdom Viridiplantae; phylum Streptophyta; class Magnoliopsida; order Gentianales; family Rubiaceae; genus Gynochthodes; species Gynochthodes officinalis. The sequence continues at coordinate 16,556,757 of CM034615.1, read as the reverse complement.
CAATGAGAAAAATGAAAGAAATGGTTTATGGCAATGAAAATTGATATGGCTAAAGCATATGATAGAGTTGAGTGGCAATTTTTAGAGTTAGTAATGAGGAAGATGGGGTTTGGTAGAAGATTCATTGGGTTCATCAGTGCCTTAGTACAACTACCATGTCAATTAATATAAATGGGGAATAGTGTGGTTTTTTCCATCCTTCAAGAGGCATTAGACAGGGGGACCCTATTTCTCCTTACTTGTTTCTTTTTCTTTCAAAAGCTTTATCTAATCTCATCAAACAAGCAAGGGTGAGGGTGGAATATAAAGGTATGAGTGCTAGTAGAAAGGGATCTATAATCACACATTTGTTTTTTACTGATGATTTTTTGTTGTTTTGTGAGGCGGATCCAAGACAGGCACAACAATTGCAAGCTATTCTTAACAACTATAGCCAAAGCTCTAGACAACTCATCAATATAGAGGAATCATCTGTTTTTTTTTAGCCATAATGTGAAAAATAGAGCAAAAAAGTCAGATTTTTCAAATGTTAGAGGGAGTGAAAAAACAACATAATGCCAAATATTTGGGGTTGCCAATGAAAGTTGAGAGATCCAAGAGGGAGATATTCAATTTTGTTATTGAAAATGTTCATAAACGAATGCAAAACTAGAAGAATAGATTTTTGAGTATGGTTGGGAAAGAAGTGTTAATCAAAGTGGTGGTTAATGCACTCCCTACTTACGTTATAGGCTACTTCAAGTTGCCAATTGGGATATACAAAGAAATTTGTAGACTTTTAGCTAATTTTTTTTGGGGTGCCAAAGAAAGAAAAATAAAAAAATTTACTGGAAGGCATGGAAAGATATGACAAAAGCCAAGATTGAGGGAGGAATGGGGTTTCAAGATATTCCAAAATTTAATAATGCATAATTTGCTAAACAACTTTGGCGAGTTTTTGACACAACCTAAGTTGATGATGAGCCAAATTCTGAAAGCCAAATATTTTCCACATACTGGGATGATGAGAACTGAAACAAAAGGAAATGCATCTTGGCTATGGAAGGGATGGATGGAGGCAAAACATGTTATCTCAATTGGAGCAAGATATCAAGTGGGGGATGGGAAAACAATTTGGGTGTAGGAGTCGCCTTGGATACCTGGCAGACAGAATTTCCACCTCCGGAGTAGCCAACCAGAACAGTAGCCAATAAAGTGGGTAAATGAGTTGTTGTCTGTTGATGGTAGTGCTTAGAATACACCACTCATCTCACGACTCTTCCCACAGCAAGATGAACAAGCTATCTTACAACTTACATTGGATTCTCTAGGCTGCCAAGACCAGCTGATTTGGCATTTTAGTCCAGATGCAAAGTATACAGTTAAATCTGCATATACTCAATTGACAAAATCAATCCAGAGCCGAAGCAACAACCGAAAAGTAATACCAATCGAAGCAAAATGCAGGCTATGTGGAAGAAAACTTGGAGAATGAATATGAATAGGAAATTGAGGCATTTTGTTTGGAGATGTTGCAACAATATTTTGCCCATTAATGTTAGGTTGTAACAAAGAAGCCTCTCAGTGGATTCCATATGCCCCATGTGTGGAGATGAAGAGGAACGGTTGGAACATATTATGTTTACTTGTACTAGAGCGTAGAAAATTTGGAAAATGGCTCCGGTATCATGTCATGGCATCATTCTCAAAAAATATGGAATTCGTTTTATAGAGTGGCGGCAAGACATATGTTCCATACCTCAACCTGAAGATTGGGAAGAAAGAGCACAACTTTCGGTTTACATTCTATGAATGATATGGAAGAGTAGAAATATATGGGTTTTCAAAAGAGAATGGGTGGAGGAAAGGAAGGTTGTAAAATTGGCCAGTGATTCATGGTTGGAATATCAATATGCCAATAGTTTTGAGTAGTTAGAAGGGGCGTGGTGTATTACTACAAAGGGGATGAAGCATAGCAAGGAATCAAGTGGTAAGGCTAACCCTTTTTGTTTTGTATAATACGGTTAGATTTATCACTAAATTTATGCTATGTTTTTTGTGGGAATTAGTTAAGTATTGCGAAGGTGGAAGTTTTTGACACATTGTCAATTAGTCTTAGCCTACATGAGTGCTAAGAAGAGTTCATTTTGGTGAATTTCAATGTATCTATTAACTTTGAAAAGTTAATACAACCATCTTTTATTTGGAAAAAAAAAAAACAAGATAGAACAACTACAATTTTATGTGATAGTATTTTAGCTATAAAATTGACAAAGAATCAAGTCTTTCATGGTCGAAACAAACATATTGATATCAAATTCTACTTCATTCGTAAATTGTTCCAATGAAAGGAAATTGTGATTGATTATTATAAAATTAAAAAGTGGCTAATATTTTTACTAAGGTATTAAAAATGAATTCATTTATGAAATTAAAGAAAATGCTTGTGATGATAAATTATGAAAATTTAGTTTAAAGAAAACAATATAGTAGATTTAAATTGAATTTTATAGTAGGTTTATGATTTAATAGTTATTTCTATTGGATTTTAGTGTTGATTGTTGTTTTTTATTAGAAATTAGGTAGTCACATTCTAATAAGTTTGAGTTTTGTTGAATCTTATAATTAATATAGGATTTTAGTGCATACAGAAAAAGGTTTACACCTCTTTCATTTACTTATTTCAAAATTCACCTGAGGATAAGAGCGTTGTTAAGAGTAACGGTAACCCTTACTAGATAAGAATCATTTTCCTAACTCAAGTAGTATCAGAGTTTGGCGCATGACCTCGAGGACTCGAGTTCGATTCCCTGAGATAACAAAAAATCCTAATTTGTACCTGTATACCTTGCACGCGCAAGGTAGAGCGTTAAGGGCATTATTAAGGATAATGATAACCCTTATTAGCTAAAGATCATTTTCCTAACTTAAGTAAGTCTTGATGATTAAGACTACTGTTGACCAAAGTACTTTGCCCTTTAATTTTGATTTGATATTTTAACCTTGGAATTGACGCATACAATTTTGCCAGCTTGTTTCTTGTTTTGCCTATTCTGTCATCATAATTGTTGCAAATTGGACAGAGACTTTGCTATTTTATTTAATAATCCATTTTGTTCTTTAAATCAAAGGTCCATAGTTTTCTTTGTGGTCGACTTCCCACTTCTTTTGATTTAATCCCAACGCACGGGCATAGCATCTATTTTATGCTCCCAAATTTCGTGGTAGAAAACTCTAGAAAACATAAATGAACTGCATAAATATATGAAAAATTAATTAAATAATATTAAAAACTCTAAAAGGTACAACTACAAGTTTAAAAAAATTCTCAAAATTGTTAATCATTGAATTTGGGAGACTATAGAGAATAGAATTTTGGTTTTAGAAAAGTTTGGTATAAATGTGTAATTTACTAAGGAAGGGGAAGAATATTGAGTTAGTGGTTAAAAAGAAAAGTGTGTGACATTATTTGGAAAGGAAAAAAATGAAGCACTTAATTAGTTTGTGTTGTCCAAATTATGTATATTTAAATTTTTAAAAATAAATTGAGTTATTACTTATTTATTAAATCACTTTATTGACTCTTCAAAAAATTTAGGCTATATTTAGAATATATTGTATTTAAAAATTTTATATTTGAATATATAAAAGTTTTGGTAAAAATTTTTTATAAAAAAAATAATATAAAAAAATAGATTGAAAGAATTTTTTTAAAAATAATGTGAAAATTTTTTAAATAAAATTTTAAAATAAAAATATATTTAAATATTTTATTTTTACTTTACAAATAAAAATAAAAACCAAACGTAGGCAAAGCATCGATGATGAGGGACCATGTCATGTCAATGCCAAGTTGATTAGATGTTTTATTTTTTATGTTTGTTTGTATCCAAAAAATATATTCTAGAGAATATATTTTTTTATACAATTTATTAAATTAATAGTCACTGTCTATACGAGTCAGGCTCGTTTCCCAAAAACTTTTTCAAAAAACCATGTGGTCGATATTTGATGGCTTTTTTCAGCTTACGAAGTTACTTTCGTCACAAAAATAAAAATAATACTCTATTTATGTAAAAAATTATTTTATATTAAGTATAATTTTTAATATTACATATAATATATAATATTATTAATATATTTTTAAATATATAATTTTTTATTTTTTTAATTATAACTATATATAATTATTGCTTTATGAACGTATTGTAGGATTTTTTATTTTAAAAATAAAATTTTATCTAAAATAAATAAATTTTTAAAAATAAATTTTTAAAAATAAAAAAATTATACTTTTAATAAAAAAATTATAATAATTATAAATATTATTAATCATAAAAATAATTTTTATAACCTCTACTTTTACAAAGATGGTCGCCACAAAGTTTGGTCCCACCGTATCACATAGGAATATCTTCTACCTAGCTGGTAGGTCTAAAAAAATAATTTTAAAAATCATTTTCATTAATCTAAAATATTAAATTGGGTTACTTGCAATATTTTACATGTTCATATATCTAGAATTTTTTTTCTCAAAAATAAATTTTTTTATTAATATAAATCATATAAAAATAGTACAATGTGTACTGACCACTTAGCTTTATTATGAAAACTGTTACATAAATAATAAATTTGACTAATCATCCTTATCATCCACGTCATCATCTTCAACAGCATTCATCATCCTTATCATCCACTTGGCCTTATTATCCTCCACCTGCACAGCCTGTTATCATCATCAGCAGGTCCTCATCATCATCCTGCACCACCTGTCTCCATCATAATCATCAGGTCCTTATCTCTGCACCATCTTCATCTGCCGCTTCATCACCATCTCCTCTTCATCATCCCATCATCGGTCCATCATCTTCATCATCTTCCTCACCATCTGCTCATCATCTGCACCAGCAGCCTCCCATCACCATCTTCATCATCGTAAGCATCCTCTCCGTAGCATCATCATTATCAGCTTCTTCTTCATCGTCTCCTCAGACGTTGTAAGATCTTCACCAGTATCTGCACCAAATCAGGCCTTGTTTATTATTTTTATAAACACCTAAATCTACAATTAGATGGGAAATTTGCAAAAATAGCACTTTTTGCAAAGGTATTTGCAAAAATAGCATTCCTAACAAAACTCTTCCAACTATAATATTTTTTAAGGTGAAAAGATTTAAATAACCTTTTTTTTCACTTTATCGTTTCATTTTACTTTATCGTTATTCAAATTTTTTTATTCTTTTTCGCCTTTCATCAATTTAATATCTTATTTTCAAATAATCTGTAATCGTTTGCATTAATAGCAAAGGAAAAAATATAATTCTTAAGCACGTAGAGATGCAGAGGATCATTATGAAATTGAGATTTAAAAAGGCAAATTAATCATCAAAAGACATAAATTCATGATGAAAGAATTCATGGGTAATATTTTTGCTGATGAATTGGTACTTTCCCAATTCAAGAGTTAAGTACATGTCGAACACCTAAATTATTTATGTTTTTGACATATTTTGACATTTTTTTTGACATATTTTTACATTTATTCGATATTAAATATGTCAACACAGATATCGACGTCGATAAAAATATGTCAATATAAAACACAAAAGAAACAAAAACACACATTCAACGACAATCTGGGCAACAACCCATTTCAATTTTCCTTTTTATCAATAGATTCTTCAATCCAAGCTGTCTTAGTGGCCATGGGCAGTTTTCTTCAATCCAACCCATTCCACAAAAAGCCAGAAACAAAGATAGATTGAAGAAATTCCGCCCACATTCCATATTTTACACTTAAAAAAAGTAGTACAAAGAAATTAAATTCCCCAAATCTATTTGGAAATCAAATTAAGACTCTGAAAAAACTAGGGTGACCAAGATGAGTTTTTTTCTAAAGAAGGTAGCCAGGATGGCAGTCCTTGAAGTGAAAAGTGAAACAAGGAATGGCTTTCATGGTGTTGTAATTAGCCCGTGGAGACATTGGCAAGGCCAATTCTGAGGTAGAATTGAGTTGGGAGAGCAAAACCTGGGTTTGATCAAGCCGTTCTTTGGCCATGGATTTTGTAGTAATCTTGGAATTCCTCAACTAGGCAAGTGCTTCGGGCTTCAAATAGTGAGTACAATGACATGATTGCTTCTTGAATCTCCCTATTACTCTCCAGTGTTGCATCACTATCCATGTTCCCATTTGCAACACAAAGTCTAATTCATCTTTCACAAAATTCTGCTCAAAATTAGCTTATGCAATAGAGTCAACAATTCTGACAAACAGATTCAATATCCATTGGATATTTCATGGCTTCCATAATGTTAAATGTAGCTATTTCACCATCAAACTCAAGAGACAATGTACCCTTATGCACATCTATCTTGGTTCGTGCAGTGCTCATGAATGGTCGACCCAATAGAATAATTCCAGAATTTGTAGAATGATCATCATCCATGTCAACAATGTAAAAATCAGCAGGGAAAATAAAGTCATTTACCCTAATTGAGACATCTTCAATAAGACCTTTAGGATAAATATTGGACTTATTAGCTAATTAAATTATCACCCTTGTTTCTTTTAAAGGTCCTAAATTAAGAGATCTAAAAACGGACAAAGGCATAACATTTTTTGATACACTTAGATCAAGCATACATTTTTCTATCTTATGATTGCCTATTATACAAGGTATAGTGAACATACTCAGATCTTTGCACTTTTGAGGTAATTTTCTTTGAAGAACTACCAAAACATTTTCACCAACTCTTATTTTCTCATCAGTCTTTAATTTATTCCGGTTGGTGCATAATCCTTTCAGAAATTTGGCATATTTCGGTATTTGCTTAATTGCATCGATCAGTGGGATGTTGATCTCTACCCTTCGAAAAGTATCCAAGATCTCTTCCTCAGTGCCTTCTTTCTTCAACCTTGCTAACTTGCTAGGAAAAGGAGGAGCAATCTCAATTTTGGATTTAGGTTCATGAATTTTACCACTTACCTCTTTGATTGGTGGATGGAATTTTTCAATGTTCTCTTCCTCTGTTTCTTTTTAGCTTCAACATCCACTTGTGGTGAGGTATTTTGCAATTCTTTTCCACTTCTAAGAGTCATGGCACTAGCATTCTCTCGTGGGTTGATCACAACTTGTGCTGGGAGCTTCCTTTTATTTCCTTCAACATTACTTGAAGAAGCTGCCATTTGAGATATCTGAGATTCTAAATTCCGAATACTTGCCTTCATTTCTTGTTGGGATCTTTGAAATTCCTGTTGAAGACATATCACTGAATTAGACAAGGTTTTCAAATTATCCTCAAGAAACGCACCTTGATTGGATGTTGATGGTTGTCTCGCTTGATATGGTTGTTGAAACCCAGATGGCTTGGATGAATAACTCAAGTTTGGATGATTCCTCCACCCCAGATTGTACGTGTTTGAGTAAAGATCATATCTCCGTTGGGGTGGTCCTGGAAATCCTCCAGCAGCATTCACAAATTCACTTGTGTCTTCTTGAAGAGTTGGGCATAAATCAGTTAAATACCCAGGAATAGCACATATTCCACAAGTCTTGACTTGTTGATTTTGGCCTGAAACCAACTTTTCAAGAAGAGCGGTTATAACCTCAAGTTTTCTATCAGAACTAGAAGTGGTCACCTCGTTTACTTTCATTGGGAGATTATCTTGCCAATTCCCAAATTGTGTTGCATTTGTTGCCATATTTGATATCAAATTTCTTGCTTCAGCTGGAGTCTTGTTCACTAGAGCACCTTCACTTGCAGTATCAATCATATTCCAGTCCATGATAGAAAGACCTTCGTAGAAATTTTGTATCAACAACTACTCAGGAATTTGGTGCTGAGGACAACTCGCACACATTTGTTTAAATCTCTCCCAATACTCATAAAGAGTTTCGCCATGAGTTTGACGAATTCCACAAATGTCCTTTATGATATTCGCGGCTCTTGAAGCTGGGTAAAACTTCTCTAAAAATTGCCGCTTTAGCTCATCCCATGTGGTGATTGAGCCAGAAGGCAGATAATATAACCAATCTTTGGCTTTGTTTGCCAAAGAAAACAGAAAAGCCTTCAACTTAATCTGCTCTTCAGATACCCTTGTGGTTTCATGGTGGAGCATACCACGTGAAATTCCTTCGGATGTTTGTGGGGGTCTTCACATCCAAGGTCACGAAAAATTGGAAGTAAATTTATCAATCCAGATTTTAGTTCAAAAGCTACCTCAAGGTTAGGATATTGGATAGCAATTGGCTGTTGTGTTACGTCAGGAGCTGCTAACTCCCGCAAAGTTCTTTGTGCAGCCGTTGGTTCTTCTTCTTCACTCTTTTCTTCCTCAGAATCTCTTGAGGTCTCAGCCAAATCAGTTATTAAATTTAAACTTGGAAAAGACACTTGACGAGCTCGTTTTCTAGCCTCATTTCTTGGCAATTTTCTCGATCTCTGGGTTGTATTGAAGTTGGCCTGTACGAGAAGAACGAGGCATAAACTAGTACAAATGAAAGGAGGTTAAAAGTGAAAGAAAAGAAAGAAAAAAAGAAAAAATTCAGAGAAACAAATTACAAATGACACCAGTTCTCCGGCAACGATGCCAAAATTTGGTGTGTTGTTAAACCACCAAATATAAGTTCTAACTTTCAAACCTTTTGAAGTATAGCATGAGTTGGGTTGTCTCTTCAGGGAATGATGAATTTATCTCTCAACAAAATAATTTGGGGGTTGTTTTAGGATAATATTAAAAATGCAAAAAAAAAAATGCAAAATGACAAATTAAGACTAAATATAATAATTAATGCAGAATTTAAAATAGTAAAATTCAATAATTAACAAGCTCTAGTTAAAGGAATAATTTTAGGATTGGCTCATTTCATTGGTCATTGACACAAGGTTAACCTCATAGATCCACAAATAAATTGTTAATCATTGAATTTGGGAGACTATAGAGAATAGAATTTTGGTTTTAGAAAAGTTTGGTATAAATGTGTAATTTACTAAGGAAGGGGAAGAATATTGAGTTAGTGGTTAAAAAGAAAAGTGTGTGACATTATTTGGAAAGGAAAAAAATGAAGCACTTAATTAGTTTGTGTTGTCCAAATTATGTATATTTAAATTTTTAAAAATAAATTGAGTTATTACTTATTTATTAAATCACTTTATTAACTCTTCAAAAAATTTAGGCTATATTTAGAATATATTGTATTTAAAAATTTTATATTTGAATATATAAAAGTTTTGGTAAAAATTTTTTATAAAAAAAAAATATAAAAAAATAGATTGAAAGAATTTTTTTAAAAATAATGTGAAATTTTTTTAATAAAATTTTAAAATAAAAATATATTTAAATATTTTATTTTTACTTTACAAATAAAAATAAAAACCAAACGTAGGCAAAGTGTAGGCAAAGCATCGATGATGAGGGACCGTGCCATGTCAATGTCAAGTTGATTAGATGTTTTGTCTTTTATGTTTTGTTTTTTATGTTTGTTTTTATTCAAAAAAATATATTCTAGAGGATATATTCTTTTATACAATTTATTAAATTAATAGTCACTGTCGCTACGAGTCAGGCTTGTTTCCCAAAAACTTTTTCTAATGAACGAATGATCAAGACTTAGGCTCGTTTCCCAAAAACTCTCTCCCTCTCTTAAGGGAAGTCAAATCCTACTTTTCCAACCGGCAATATATAATTAGTTTTTTGAAATTGTGAATATGATGGGATGGAAAGAAATGATATGGTTAGATCTTAAATATATTTTTTAGTTTTAATAAAATGTAAAATATTTTGGGTCTATTTGAATAAGGATATTTTTATTTATAAATAGAAAAAATTATATTGGAATGTGTGAAAATTTTAGTGAATATTTTTAAATTAAAAAAGTTTTTTGGAGGAAAAAATAAGAGGAAATTTTTTTTTAAAATTATGTGAGAGGAATTTGAGTGGGAAAATTTAAATTTTAAATTTTGAAATAAAAATATGTTTTGATAATTTGTTTTTGTTTAAGAATTTTTTTATTTGTAAATGAGAATTTGCTTTCCAAACGCAGCCTTTGTAATTTTAAAAAATACGTAAGAGTCCCAATTATCCAAACTCTTTGTTATACACTCTATATTTAGAAAAAAAAAAAAACTTCTTCAAAATAAAAGTCTATTTTGACTTGGTATAATTTTTTTTAATTTATAAATTACGACTCATTTAATGCATAATTAAATTTATATTTTTATTCTTATTTTTTAATTTAAATTATATATTATTATTATTATTAATAAAAATAATATATAATTTACACAAAAATATATTTTTAATTTTTTTTTGAAATTATTATTTTTTTTTGACAGAGATAGTATTTATTAATGATTAGACCGTAGATTATCTCTTTCCACTTTTGAATTGGATCTGCATACCATTCTCTATTAATACCTTTGAAAGGGAATAAACTCACAAAGGTGGATGATTGATCAAACTGATAAATTGAAAAGTTTCAGAAAAAATGGCAGCATGGTTCTTTCTCTTCTTGCTTCTTCCTTTGATCCTCATTTTTCATCTTCAGAAAAGGAAGAAAATGAAAAAGCTTCGTCACGCACCAGGCCCTCCAGGGCTACCTTTCATTGGAAACTTGCATCAGTTTGATAGTGCAAAGCCTCATGAGTTCTTGAGGAAACTTTCCAACAAGTACGGCCCCCTCATGTCACTGAGGCTTGGCACCGTGCCAGTTCTTGTAATTTCATCAGCGGAAACAGCGAAAAAGGCGTTGAAAACCCATGATCTTATATTTTCTGGAAGGCCACCACTTGTTAGCCACCAAAAGTTATCTTACAATGGCCAGGATGTTGCCTTCTCACCCTATGGAGAGTATTGGAGGGAGATGAGGAAGATCAGTGTTGCTCATCTATTTAGTCTCAAAAGAGTTCAATCATTTCGCTCTATTCTTGAAGATGAAGTTTCCCTTTCGATAAAGAAGATCTCGAAAGTTTCTTCTTCATCTCAAGTTATCAATTTAAGTACAATAGCAATGAATCTAGTGAGCACGGTAATATGTCGAATTGCTTTCGGCAAGAAGTATGATGGAGGTTATGGGAAGAAAAGGTTCGACCAAGTATTACATGAATGCCAGGCCATGTTTGGAGGCTTTTTTGTCTCTGATTACCTTCCTCCATTGAGTTGGATTGACAAGCTCTCAGGGATGTTTGCTCGTCTTGAGAAGAATTTCAGGGATTTGGATTTGTTCTACCAAGAACTCATAGATGACCACCTAAATCCAAATCGGCCAGATACAATGAAGGACGATGTTCTTGATCTCCTGATTCAGATGAAAGATGAGCAATCAACATCATTCCATCCTACTTTTGATCAGATCAAGGGAATGCTCATGGTACGTAATTTCCTTTATTTTAATAGATCAACTTATTATTTTATCCAGAATCTATGGATCAAAATTCTGCACCTACATGATTTTAAGAATTCAACTTATTAGTATTATTTTACGAAAGCTTATGATTTTTGCATTTCAATTTTTATTATTAACAGTTTTTTATTCGTCACTAAAGTTAACAAAATTTATCAAGAATTTTACTTTTATAACAAAAGTATATTAATAAAATAAAATAAAATAAAATATCAATGTCGTTACTCCTCACCAGAATAGCTATTATGTGTTAGTCATTTATCTTAGTTATAGATTTTTCTTTTTTTGAGCCCATATATCAGCCATAGTTACGCATTGACTTGGCAAGTAGGTATGTGAATTATATAAGTATAATTATTGGAATGCGTACAAGGGGTTGGGGGTCATTTATCTTAGTTATAGATCTTTCATTTTTTGAGCCCATATATCAGCCATAGTTACGCATTGACTTGGCAAGAATGTATGTGAATTATATAAGTATAATTATTGGAATGCGTACAAGGGGGTTGGGGGTGGTTAGGGAATGGAAAGGATTGGAAGAAAACAAAGTGTTTGGTACAAGGGATTAGGTTTTTTTTTTAAATCCTTGGTTTGTAACTCTCATTTTATCTTCTTTTTTTTTTAAAAAAATAAATTTCACTAACTTGTAAAAAATATTTTTCTCTACAAATTGACATGCGCTTTGACTATTTTTTGAACAAGATATGATTTTCTTAAATATCATATAATGTAAAATAATAATATCTTTATTATAATATTAATATTAAATTTTAATATAAAATTTATTAATAAATTTATTAATATTAATATTAAATATTAATTTTAATATAAAATCTATTCTATTCCACTACAAAATAATACCAAACAACATAATTACTATTATTCTATTTTACTATAAAATAATACCAAACAACATAATTATTATTATTCTATTCCATTCTAAACATTTCATCTTATCAAATTAATTCTAATTTTAAATCTACTATTTATACCAAGCGCCCCCTTAAAGTTGTACGTAGTAATATAAATTTTTTTGGCATATAAATTTTTGTAGAAACTATAATCTTAGAGTTGTTGAACCGTACAAATAGTAACTAGTATACAGCTTTATAGGGGCGGACGTAGAAAGTTTATAGAGCAGGGTCACACTAATAAATAATAAGATAATAAACATAAATTTAATTTATAAAAATAAATAAAATTCAATATGTTTAATATTGTTAATAGAAGCAATACTAAACATTACATCACATAAAACACAAATACATAGATATTAAACAAATAAAAAGTATATGTTTATGATTTTGGTCTATAAAATTTCTACAGTAAACTTTACAAAAAAATTTAAAGTAGATGAGAGTGAATAAATAAATCCAAATAAAAAAAATTTCAAATGAGTAAATGAAAGAATAGTCATTAAAGTCTTAAAAGACAATAAGGTTAGACCCAAAAAAACGATAATTATATTTGTTTTTCTCTAAAAAACAATAATTATATTTAATTAAAAAGAAAAACTATATACAATATTGCCCATTCACAATAAAATGTTAGTTCTCTGGATGAGATTAAGTGTGAATTCCTCAAAAGATAAAAATTCCATACACTACTCGCTATTTGGACCTCAGATATTGCTACCTGTACAAATCTTCAAATATTTAGCAGATCCTAAATACTTGTTAGCATTTAAGTCTAACAAGTAAGCTAAAAGTTCAACAATTTTTCTGCAACAGCCTAATCCAAAAGGCCCCACTTGTAACAATTGTCAACACATTGTTTCTCAATACAAGCACCAAATTTGACAAACCATCGGATAAGCTTTGAAATAGAATCATTTTGGACAACTACCCCACCTTACGTGGCCCAATCCCTCTACAGCAGTACGTCATCTTTTTCTATGGAACTTCGTCTTCTGATCTTCTTTAGATCAGCGAGAAGAGGAGAAAGGGACTACAGAAGAATGAGAGTCGGCGTCGGGTGGGAGGTCACTTAGGGGGCGCTTGATTGTAACAAGGGAATGTGAAAGGTAATGGAAATGATAGTAGTGAGGAATGATAGTGGGGTCAATTATTATAATTCTGCTGGTTGGTTTGTGCTGAGGAATGGGAATGATTATTAATAATGGTAGTTGGTTTGTGCTGGGAAATGTAAATGATTATAAATTAATTGTAATAATTAGTATTAATTAATTAGTTATTATTAGTTAATTATTTATTATAATATTAAATTAATTAATTATCAATAAAAATATTATTAATTAAATTAATCTTAAGTAATTAATTAATATTAATTGTAATAATTAATATTAGTAAATGAGATTAATTAATATTAATTATAATATTAAATTACAATATTAAGTAAATGAATGATTAATTAAAGTAATTTTAATTAGTTAATTTATTATTACTTAATAATAATAAGTTAATAATAAATCAATTTATATTAATTATAATAATTAATATTAATTACTTAATTAGTATTAATTATCATAACTAATACGAATTAATTAACTAGTATTAGTTAATTAATATTAATTAGTAATAATAAGTAATTAATTAATATTATCAATTAATTATTTATACATTAATTAGAATAATTATTATTAGTAAAATGAAATTAATTAATTATTAATTAATTAATTTATTTATAATATTAAGTAAATGATTAATTATAAGTAAATGAATGATTAATTAAATTAATCTTGATTAATTAATTAATTATTACTTTTAATAATAAAAAAAAGTTAATAATAAATTAATTTATATTAATTATAATAAATAATATTAATTAATTAGTATTACTTAGTTATAATATTAATTAAGAAAATGGATTCCATTCCCTTGCTTCCATACCCCTTAATATTGAGGGGTATGAGGATTACCCTATATGGGGATGTGAAATGTCAAATCAAGTGGGCCAGGGAATTCCATTTTCTTGAACCAAGCAACAATAATACAATCAAACCTATTTCCATTCTATTCCCCTCACCAACCAGGCAGCCCCTTACTTACGTGGATTCTTCTCTGCAAGAAAACTTAATGGAGAATGTGAGATTAGGGGTAGGGGTGGGGGGTCAAGTGACCACCCTGGACCCTATATGGATCCGCCTCTGCAGCTTCGGTTCGGTTGGCTGTTTGACATTTTCTTAGGGCCATCATGCATTTGTATTATAATATATTCAAAATATTTTTTATAAATATATTAAATAATATTTAATTATAATTAGATTATATTTAGTTTTTTATATATATTTTTTATTATTATATTTATAAGACGTTTATACTAAATTATATCACATATACAGAAAATATAACTATTTATTTATTTTTTTCTCAATTTCCAACATAATATCAGAATTTCCAATATGGCATCAGAGCTTCTATACAAAAAAGAAAAATAAAAAAAATCAGCCTCCATATAGCTTGATTTCGGCTAAGCTTGGTTCCAAAAATCAATTTTACTTTCTGTGACAATTTTGTCTTTTTCTTCTGGCCAAAGCCTCCTCGGCCAAATCAATTTTTCTCTTGATTGTTTGCATCCAAGCATTCATCAAATATTTTTTTTTTTGGGCAGAGCCACGTAGTTTTCGTGGGTAAACCAATTGATCCAAATTTCTCTCGATTGTTTTGCAATATGCGTCCAAAACCGTCCGATATTTGTTTGTGTGCAGGCCAGCCGATTTCGGTTCCCTTTTCCTGTTTTGGCCAAACTTGGAAGTTTCAATTTTTTTTTCCGTATTCAATTGACTTTTAAACTTGTGATCCATATATTTTGTTTAATATTTTTTTAACCTCAATATGCTTAAATTTTGGTATTTGTCGCCGATTGTGTTCTAATATATTATTTGCTGATCTTGATTCTATTCACTGCTTCTGACTCTATCGTCTACAACAAAAGCCAATCTGTTCATTCTTATATTTCTGAATTAGATATTTTCTCGATCAGTTATTTATATGTGATCCAACATGACCCACTTCTAAAGTTACCACTATTTTATGACCGTCAGTGTGTTTGGGGCATCTCCTTATGATTTTTCAAAATGAATTTGAGTCTATTCATAATTCTCTTACACCGGAGTCCTCTACATCTTATTGATATTGTTTTCAAACTTAAGCTTGATTTGCTACTTTGAGTTTGAGAGGGATATTAGAATATATTCAAAATATTCTTTATAAATATGTTAGGTAATATTTAATTATAATTAGACAATATTTAATTTTCTTATATACACATTTTATTGTTATATTTATAGAATGCTTAAACTGAGTTATATCACATATACATAAAATATAACTATTCATTTTTTCTTCTCTCAATTTCCAGCACATGCATAAAATAGAGTAGAATGACATACTGGGATTCGTGCCCACCAAAATGCTAATATAAATTTGTAAAAAGTATACAAACATTGATTGCGAAAGAACAAGGACATTAATGGTTTGTGCTTCTCGTGATTTTTTTTGAATAAATTTTATTAGCGTAAGGATAAAATAACCAATAAGATTTACTTAAATAGTTATATAAGACACTATCAATTGCTCAAAAACTAGGTGTTACTGTGGGTGGTGGTAGTGAAGATGCAGAAATGAGAAGCGTTGGTGGGGGAAGAGGGGCAGCAAACGGGACAATGAGAGTAGAGAAGAGCATAGCATAAGGGGTTTTTTTTTCCTTCTAAAATGTCGAAAGTGTTTTAAACCACGAGATTAAGGAATAGACATGACAAGTGTCGACTTTGTAAAAAGTGTTACTAAGTAGGATAAAAGATTAAAATAAAAACTAGCATTCGACGTTCAATTAATTGAATGGTGAATTATTGTTTAAGTTGTAAAAGTATTTGGTAATTTTAGATAAAAATAATTGTTTCAATAATTGATTATTTAATAATAATGAGAATAACTTATTCTATATCTTATTATGTGAGGCTATATATATAGTTTAGTACACAACATTACACAAACTAATTGGTCTAAAATGAGCAATGGATGTGGGATATTTAACTTTTGGGATGAGAGTAATTAATATGTGGTTCATTTGTCTAAGCAATTTCCTTTGAAGGAAAAAGTTTTTAATAACATTACAAAGATCGACTTTGACTACATTCCAATAAGATTGGGTCATACTGTCTGGGCTGGGGGCTTTATTTGGATGCATTTCAAATAGAGCTTTTTTTTTTTTTTTTATCTCATATTCTTCCATTAGTCGAGTCACTCTTTGGTTCATTGCTTTGGTAACAGACCGTGGGATGCCATCTAATCCTTCGTGAAAGTGTTGTGGATTAGAGGAAGTAAATAGCTGCTGGTAAAACTCCATAATCTCCTCTGGTTGCTCACAAGTTTGGCCATCTCTTCTCATTGATTTAATGATAGTATTCTAACTCCTTTTGCTCATTGTGCATGCATGGAAGAACTTGGTATTCCTATCGCCTTCTTGCAGCCATTGGACCCTGGCCTTTTGTCTCTAGTATGTCTTTTCCTCCCGATAAGCAACATCTAATTCAGCTTTGTGTCAACTCCACGCAGTCCAATCCCTACTACCTTCTTGCTTTCTAAGTTCTTCTAATTGTTCTTTCACTTCAAAACCTGCTTAGCTGAATTGGATTCTTGCTTGCGGCTCCTTTTGAGTAGCTCCACCTTGCACTGTTTGATTTTTGAGCAAACTTGGTACAATGGAGTTCCTAATTGTCCTTTGCCCCATGCCTTTTTAATTATCTTTTGCATCTCCCTCCTTCTTGGTCCATCTTCTATTAAATACAAATCTCTTATGCACCTTCTATTATTAGGAGCTATATCTAATAGCAGTAGAGAGTGATATGAGGATTCACTTTCAATATGATACACTTTGGCTCATTGGTTTGCGAGCCTCTAAAGAATCTATCTAATCTCTACTCTACAAATTCTTTCCCATCCCTATTATTAGCCTACATAAATTTTCTGCCAATAAAACCTAGCTCCCTTATCTCCATCCTGCTAATGAAGCTTTTAAATTCCACAAAACTAGACTCTACTTTTGGGTGCCCTCCGTTTTTCTCATCTCTATAGACTAGGTCATTAAAGTCGCCCCTTATGAACCATCTATCTCCCCACTATTGCTTTTGTCTTTCCAAATACTGCCATTGTTCCTCCCTCACTGTTGGGTCTGTGCTAGCATATATATAGAGAGCCCAAAACTTCCTATTTTCTCCTACCATTGCGCACCCTAGCTGGATATAGAAACTTGTAGATACTATTTTGGATACCATAATCTCTTTCTACCAACAAGCCAAGAGCCCTTCCTTGGTTCCTTCTGGTTCTATCGTCCTTCATCTATTGTGAAAACGGAGTTGTTTACACATAGTGGAGACAAAACTTTTCTTCTTTTTGATCTCAAAAAGGAAAACTAAATCAGGGTGGTAGAATCTCATGATTTCCCTCAGGAAATTGTAGAGGGTTCACCCAAACCTCTACAATTTCACATACACACAATCATGATTTTTTTTGGGACCATTCTAGACTGGTTGCTCCTACCTTTAATTTGATTTTGTCTCCAGCTAATGATTGCTTTCTTTTCTAAAGCCTTAACTCCTCTTATTCATCCACTTCCTGCTCCTCATCAATTAGGCCCCATCCCCTTTTCTTCTCTTCTGTTGGACCATTTTTAGTTGTCTCCACTGAACTGCCTTCTTCCATAACTTTTTTCCTTTCAGCCCTTGTCCATCTTTTAACTTGTCTTGGAGCTCTTTCACTCCCTTTTTCTTCAGTGAATTTTCAAGTCTTTTTCCTTCCTTTTTCTACTTCTAAAAGCCCCTTTCCCAGATTATCACATGCAATTGGTATATTAAACAGTACCCTTTCTTGTTCATTTTGCCCGATTGCATCTGCTCTCTATTCTTTTTCTATTTCCATGGGATCCTGCGGCTTATCTCCCCTTCCCATCTGACTTACTTCTTTGTTTTTCATTTGACAGGCCTCTATTACATACCACTTCTGCTTTGTGGCTTCCTTCTGATGATAGCATGTTAGGTTCCTACCTTGTGCCTACATTCCTGATGTTTCTCCATGATCAGATCTTTTACTTTCTTCTGTGAATTGCCCCTGCTCAGACTTTTCATAGTTATCCTCCATTATTTTTTGCTGCAAACTGTCCTTCCCCAATCGGCCCTTTAAATTCCCTACATCAACTTCCTGTAGCACAGCTATTGTGTCCATACCATTTTTTTCCTTTGGTTTCTCCAAATTCAGTATTTTGTTTCTACTACTCCTCCCTTTTACTTTTTGTCTTATCTCTTTCTCTTTAGCATATATCTTGATCCTTAGAGCCCACAACCAGTCCCCAAACTCCCCTTCTTTTAGTACACTTTTATGGATATCCTCCATTCTCTGTTGGCACATCCTATCCCTATGTCCTACTCTTCCACAATAATGACAAAAAACAGCAAGTTTTTCATATTTGAATGAAATCCAACAGGATCTATTTTGTAGCTTCAAGATCGTACCTCTTAGAAGTTGTTTGTAGAGGTCAATGATTACTAATATTCTCAGTTGCCATCATTCTTTGTTGCCTGTATATGATATCGAGACAGTACTCACATTCTGGAGCAAGATGCAAATCTTGAACCCATCTCTCTTGTCATCCACTGGATCGGGAGGTTCTATACTTGAACCCAAAGTTCAATCAATTGGAAGTTGCTTTGAGTCAGCTGCAGTTGGTCTTTCCACTCTCTCAAAATTATGTATTGTTGGTTGAAAGTCCAGTCCCTACCCTGAAGAACCTGTTGTTTGTCAGCCCCATGCTTGAAGACGAACTGATATGTGTTTGCTCCCAACTCCCTTGTTAGAAATGGTGCAGAAGTCGGCCATAAATTCTGTAAAATGTTCCTCAGCCCTGTGAAGTTCACCTTTTTTGCCCAAAGATTCTTCCGATCAAGCTTTGACCGCACTCCTCCTTACTACCCTTGACATCCTCTTCCTCTAAGATCACTCTTTCTTCTTCCTCCTTTGATAGCTTTATATTTAGAAAAGGGCCAACCACTTCATATTCACTTTCGAGGTTAGATGTTTCCCTTCGGTCCATCCCTTAGCTCAATCTACCAAAGGTTAATTTAGCTTGTGGAAAGAAAAAACATAGTGAGCAAATGATAGAAAGGTACGAGTTCTTCCCAGTTCCAAGAAGAAGCCAGAATAAGAAGAAAAACAATAATAACTCGAATATTGCAGAGACCGGCCACAGCTTCTTTAGATATAATCTCTATCACTACTCGGAAACCAGTACTTTTGTCTGACTCTTGTTTTGAGCTAAGATTTGGGTTGAGGTTGAAGGATATCCAGCTACAAACCCCAGTTTGTTCTTCTTGCCTCTGTCTGAAGCAAGGAGACAAAACGTTTGTTTAGACACACTTAATTAACTTTCAATGATTAGCTTAGGCCAACCAACAAGTTAATCATGTTTTTTGGCATATCTGAACTTTTCTTTAATTGCCTATTTAGTCAGCTCTAAGTTTAATCTATTATTTTGTGGCTAAAACTACAATTTGCCCCCCTCCCTAAAGGCACCACCCTTCCCTTCTCCTAGAGAAAGGAACTAGAAACTCCTAAAGAGACCCTAATCAGGAACGGATTTGGAGGCAGTAAGGGCAACACATTCACTCTAACTCTGGATTAGATAAGTCCATGAGGGCTCCCATTCCATTTGTCAGTCTAATAGATGGAATTTAAATAAACTCATAAAAATTTGACGTAATCACTTTTTATGTAATTAATTCAATTAAACCCTCCATCTTCTATATTTTTATTATCATTTATATTCTTAAAAATTTTTATTTATTACAGTATTATTTAAAAAACTTATATTAAAAAGTAACAAAAAATAACAAAAATAACCTAATAGCCATTAATTAATAGCCAAGACTATACTTCTCGGAAGAGTTGAACTGAGTAATATTGGTTGGCTAGGTTCATGTCTATGCTTAATTTTCATCCTTTGAATCCTATAAAAATTAGTCATAGCAGATGTAACATTTTGGCCTTTAACACCTTTCACAGAATATATTTGTAGCTGGAACAGACACAAGTGCAGCCTTAATTGTTTGGGCTATGACAGCCCTCATGCAGACCCCTGCCGCCATGAAGAGAGTGCAAGCTGAAATCAGAGATTTGGTGGGAACGAATGGAACAATAGGAGAAGAAGTACTTCAAAAGCTTCCTTACTTGGATGCAGTAATAAAAGAAACCTTCAGACTATATCCTCCAGCACCAGTCCTTGTGCCAAGAGAAACCATAGAAAATTGCAACATAGATGGATATGATATTGAAGCCAAAACTATGGTTTTCATAAATGCATGGGCTATTGCCAGAGATCCTGAAAGCTGGGAAAATCCAGAAGATTTTGTTCCTGAGAGATTTATGAATAGTAACATTGATGTGAAAGGAAATGATTTCGAACTGATCCCGTTTGGGGCAGGAAGAAGAGGCTGCCCTGGAATCTATTTGGGACTGTCAACGGTGAAAGTTTCATTGGCCAATCTTCTCTACGCATTTCATTGGGAACTGCCTTCAGGGATGAAGATGGAAGACATTGATACTGATGTCTTGCCAGGAATAACCATGCATAAGAAAAATCCCCTTTGCCTTGTGGCGAAGAAATATGCTTAATTAATTAGGTCGTAATTGTTGCACTAGTTAACTCAAAGGACCAGCAGCTCGAATTTCTTTCTTCTATTTTGCAAATAAAAATTGTTCCATGTTACCAATAACACGTTTTAATTCAAAATATATCATCCTGGAACACAAACTCCAGTTTTCCTTTTTTCTTTGGGTTGTTTTGGATGTGGCTTAGAGGATTTTTTTTTTTAATCTCGAAAATTTCAACCTTGAGTTAAAACTTGAACTTTATTTATTCTTTTCCATGAGTTTTGCAATAGTTATTGGAGTTTTGATGCTCTTTGTTTTTTTTTTGGGTTTTGTGGTAGAATTAAACGAAATTTCCTATTAAGTTTGAGATTTTGTAATTTGGTAATTCTATTAGATTTAGAATTATTAATCATATTCAGTTTTGAATTTAGTAGTTACCAAATCCAATAGGTGTAAGGTTTTGTTGAATCTTAGAAATAGGATATATTATTACAATTGATATATAGAGAAATATAGAGGAAAACACAAAAATTCAGCCGCCTCCTTCAAAAGCCTCACGGTGATAGGATTTAATTTGTTACAATTTAATAAGAGCAAACCTATGACGTTAATGCTTTTATTGGTATGAAAATGGCTCATTTGAGGTGTTTTTCGTATAGGGAGTGAAATTGATGGACTAAAACAAAAAGATGGAATTTAATGAAAATTTAGAAGATTTTTGGAGCAAAAATAGAAGACTATTTTGGATAAACAGAGATCACGCCTTAAAGGATGAAGTCTTCTATTTTAGAGGTGAAACTCAAGAAGATGCACAATGCACGTGACTACGTCCTAAGCAAAGATAAAGGGTGATGAGCTGAAATTTCAAGACTTGAATTTTTCTTTTGATTTCAACTTTTGTAATTCAAGTTAGAATGGATTTCAAGACATTTGTTAGGATTAGATAGGATGGTTGGCTGCATAATTAGTTAGAAGTCAAAAGTTTAAAAACTTAAGATTTGTTGGAGAGATTCTAGAAAGTCTTTAAGGAGGTTGTTAGAGAAAAAGTCTATAAATAGGAGGGCAAGTGAACTGGGAAGAGAGGATTTTTTTGCTACCTTCATTTTCTGCATAGATTTTTCTTTCTCTTGTACTTTCTTTTCATTCTAAAATAAAGTTAGAATAGTTTTGCTATCATAAGTGGCTAAACTACTTCCATTCCGATCCTAGGTGTGTTAATGCAAGTATATTTAGTGAGGTGTTATTCATAGTTTCATAATCTTTTTACATTCAAATAATCATTATTTCGTGCATTCATTTTTTTTTTTGGATTTTTAATGTTAAATAAATTGACAACTTATTTACATTCTACTTCCTACAGCTATCTATTTGTTTTTGATCTATAATTGTCCGGAACAATTAGAACAAGCAGTACTTAAATCTTTTTGCGTGTGTAAAGTGACAACAATCATGCATTTATGATTAAAGGGAATTAATGATATAAGGATTTTCAATTGCAGCTATCTTAATTGTTAGTTTTTGTTTTAACTGTTTTCAAGGTTTTTAGTGCTGCTATCAAACGATATGGAATGCTATCAACCCCAGTCATTTGTTAGTAAGGTTTGTTGTGAATGCTAGGTTCAAACAAATATAATAGGAAAACTCAAAATTTGTCACGGCTATCTTGAAAATTTTTTGTTTAAATGCTTGAATGGAGACGTGTCTTAAGAATTCTATGATCTAGATATATTTGGTATAACTACATTACCTTGGATCGGAGCCTGGTAAGACTGAAGTAATTTTTAAAAATATTTCTAGTTGATTTCTCTTATAATTTTTCTTTATTAACTACAAATAGATTTGGTACTCAAAAATTTTTTTTTCTTCATCTCAGTTGCTAAGAAATTCTTCAACACATAGCTTCTTGTGAGAATCAAATTGGTCCACTACTACTACAAATCAATTGTAGCTAGTCTAAAGATTTGAATTAATTTTGGGGGCTTCGACAACTCGACCACAC